>BGPR01001950.1:125192-198447 GCA_013235015.1 Araneus ventricosus | reverse complement strand
CCCCCAACCGGGGGTACCAGAATAGACCCGTGACTGAAACTCTATTGCCTGTTGTTATTAATAGGATACATACTGAAATTTTTATTCGATCAATTTACAAAATATAAATGGCGACCCGAGTGCTGATAAAAAAATAAATGGATGTTTTTCACTGGAGGCTGCATCTTGGTTGTTTGTATGCTTGAGAATATCATATTTGATTCCACAATGTTGAAGGAAATTCCGTATCTGTATTTATTAAAATTCATCTGTGCTCAACATCATAGAATTTTAATCAAGGATTTTTTTTTTTCCGAATTAAAAACCCAGTGTTGTCGGGTGGTAACAAATTGTTTTTTAGCCTAAATCACTGCCCCATATTTTATTCAAGAAATGAAAGTCACAAACCGTTTTAAAAAAATTGGGCTTTTAAGGGTTAAATGTATAATGTAAAATTTGATGTGTATGTATTCGTCTTCGTATAAAACTTAAAGCTATCTATAGGATCATCCTCAATGCTCACATGTATATCAGCTACTTTCGTAAATATACACAGCAAGGGGTCTATTCTGGTACCCCCCGGTTGGGTTCCATTGTTAACGTGCGGAACCCAACCGGGGTACCAGAATAGACCCCCAAGAAATTCCTATCCAGCGTGCCCAAGAAAGGTTGTTTACAAACTTTAAGGAGAGGCTAGGCATACCGAAACATGCATTTTTACAATGGAATACGAGGCTGCAAAGGGCTAGCTACTGCTACAGGGAGCTATTTGCCGGTAAATAAAGTAAAAAAGGATATACCAGGTAAGGCTTGCAAAACAGATTTCACGAAATACAAATTCACAACAACACAGTTACATAAATAACACCATAACAAAGTGTACACTGCACGACAGGCAAATTTTCAAAGGAATTGCCAGCTGGAGTATGTTCAGATTCGGAAGGATACTCTGCCCTGCCTAAGCGTCGGAAGAGAACAACTGACCATCGATCTATAAACTGTCCGCATATCATTCAAAGAAAAAGCACTTAAGGCACATGAAGTGACTTGGATGAAACAGCAGCAACAATTTTGTAAAGTTATATATTCAACCGTGCCATTTTGGCATTCCATTAAATCTGTTACGTACTTTATTGGGTGTATCCTTTTCTTTCACTGGCAAAGAGTTCTCTTTAGTGATCACTCTTTACGACCTCGTATTCTATTGCAAAAATGATTTGCATATGTTTCACCTACCCTCAACCCTATGATCAGCTGGCACACCCGTGTGACAGTCATCCTCCAAGTTTGTAAATGACCTTTGGAGACACCCTGTACATATACTGAGCCTCCATATTTTAGAGTTCTCAAATTCCTTCCCCCTGATAAAAAATTGAGAATTATGTTTGTGTTTCAGTCCCAAGCATAGAATAATTCATTCTGAAATTTGGGAAATGTACTTATTTTGGGCCCAAGATGAAAGTAAAAAAAAAAAAAAACTGAAATAACATTTAAAAATAATAAGAATGAAATTGTACCTGCAATTTCATTTAAAATAAATAATTTTAACATAATTTGACTTCTTTCGCTGAATGAAGTGAAGCTACAAAAAGGCAATTTTTGAACAGATAAAACCGATAGTGCAGCCATTTATTGGCAAGAATGAAAAATATATTTGAAAAGAGGAAAATGCGAAGAATTTAATGATGTCCATTTGGTATCAGAGGCAGGTTTAGAAGCCGAACAAAAAAATAATGAAAATTATTATTTCAAATGGGCATCACTAGGACTGAAAGAGATACCAATAAATATCTTTGACCCTACATATTTACTTCTACTTTCAATGTTTAACTGTAGTTGTCGAAATACAAGAGAAGGGATGACAAAAATAATAAGAATTTATTTTAAGTGGCCAAACTTGTGGAAACCTTTTGAAATTTGCACATTTTGAATATTCCCAAAAAGGTTCAATGAATTTTCCTCGAAATTCGACCACATAAAGAATAGATTTTAGCCCATAAGTTACATTGAAGATTTGGTCACGAGGGCATTTAGGGGATGGACCAGGAAATGATGAAGTCGAAAAGGGAATTTGGATCACCCCGCTTTCACAGAAAACAGACCACTTTAATTCTTTTGTCTGATGTGCACAATATTTGTATGCAAATAGCATGAATATATAGAAAGATATAGCCTCCTTAAAAAATTCAAAATTTCCCGTTTTTTGCTTATAACATGCAGAGTTTCAACAAAATTGTATGAAATTTACAGAATATATTAGCAAAGCATTGTATAAATATTTGAAATAAATACTTTGAATATTAAAGAAAATATGAATATTGAAGTAAATTTTTTACTGTGCACGTGCGAAAGGTAGTATAATTTTTCTTTCACTTCAGAGCCAGATCATTGAACTGCAATTTAAATTTTGCTTTCATAAAATTCAATATTACTGTTCGAAAATTCAAGTTTATTAAATTTCAATTATAAACTCTTATTATTTAGCTTCTCTTAAAGGGTAATGAAATTCACCTCTCACTACAATGCCGATATCGGTGAGAATATTAACAGTATGGAACTGGAATTTTTATATAAGTTGTGAAAGAAATATTATTGCTTGCAAAGTAAAAAATTTGCTATTAAATACTCATATTCTCTTTAACATTCAAAGTATTTATATAAAATTTTTATACAATGCTTTGCTAATATATTCTGTAAGTTCCGTACAATTTTGTTGAAAACTGCATGTTACATGCGGGAAAATTTTGGACTTTTGTAAGAAAACTTTTTTATTGTCCTGAATATTCGCTCGTGCTATTTTTACGAAAACGCATGTAAACATCCCTTTTTGACTTCAATCGGTCCCCTAAATGTCCTCGTGACCAAATCTTCAATTTAATTTGTGACTGTGGTATTCGAAACTGATTAAAAAGGCATAAGTTTTTCAGATATCAACACTACAGTTGCAGCACCGTCATGGCACCTTGTCATTGCGATACGAGTAATCATGCAAAGTTAATGGTAAATTCCTATTATTCATATGCACACACAAGAAATAAAGATTTTACTACAAATGACTTTTATTAATCTGATGTCTACAAATACACAAAACTGACACTGAAAAATAAAAATAGCTGACAAACATCAAATACAGTTTGAATGCTACGACAAATACACTATTACCACCATAATTATCAATGAGTAAATAAATGATCTGAATAAAAATTATACCAACAATTGACCACATCTGTACAAATGAAAAGATAAAATTGCTTAGCAGTGATGAATAGTTGCAATTTATAAATAAATAGATAAGACAAAAATTGCAATTCAGTTCTTTCCTTGTAAATTTTGTGTATTTGGGTTTCCTTACATATGTTGATTTCTTTTTCTTTTCAGAAAAAGGATTAACATACAACTAGTGCTTTGGTTTTGTCACATGTTCATAAAAAAAGCGAGAAATGGAAGTTCGTAGTTAAAAATGGATTTGCACAGCTAATAAAAAAAATCTTTTAAAATTTCTTTGGTTGCCAGTGTGAAGAAGTAGTAGAAGTCCAAAGATAAAAATAACAAATCTCTTCAAAAATGAAAAATATGTATAAAAAAGAACGATCACAGAAAATCATTGCTTCCAAGCTTACGAAACAAAAGTGTGAAATCAGAATACGTATCTGCACACATAAATAGCATAAGGTACATATGAACATAAATATTTACCAGGACTCGCTTTTCACATTGCTGGTAAAAGAATTAAATGTCACTTCCAAGTTATATATATAAAAAAACTAGAATACAATTTGGGTAGATGCCCTATGAAGTAAATAGGATTGGAGGTGGAAAAAATCATACATATCTAAATGCGAAGACATAGCTAAAATCTATTAAGTACATAAAAAAAAAGGCAATGTAAAAGTTCTGAAAATAAAAAAATATGGGAAGCTGCTAACACTGGAAAAATAAAGGTGACAAACGGAAGTAAGTCGTGTTCTTTTTGATTAAAAGTAAGAAGTCCGAAAAGAATGCGAGATGACCGGCACTCCAGTTCTAGAGATCCGTATCGTACCAAGCTGCCATTTGTTGTGTGGTATCTCCATTCTGTGGGGGAGAGGGGAGCATGGGTTCGAGGGTGTCAAAGTTGAGATCGGGAGGACTGTCCAAATCCATGTCAGCGTCCAGAGGTCCGTAGCCCACCTGTCCTCCGAGATCCAGACCTTGCATCGAATCAATAGGGACCTGGAGGTCGTAACCTGCAGGAAGAAAGCAAAAGATTAATTAGAAATGGGCGAAGGTAATATTAAGTACACAATAGTTAATAATACTTAAAAATATAATTTACTCTGTTACAATTTTAAAATTAAATGTTCACTTTAGTTTTTTTTTTTTAAAATTAAATTAAGCTTAATTAAATGAAACATCTCAGCTTTTAACATTTAATTTTTTTACAAATGAAAGCTAACAAAATCTGGCCAATATAGTCTAATTTTTTTCAAGATGGCATAAGAACAAAAATATTCATTAACAGATAAGTGAAACAATTTGACTTTTCAAATACAGTGGAATCTCCCTATAACGAAATCGCTTCATTCCAGTTGAAAAATTCGCTACAGAGAAAATTTCGCTATACGGAGATTAGAGATATTTGCAGTTATTTAAGTAAATGTAACAAACCTTTTAATATGTGCTATAAGTTCAAAAATATTTAATTATGATTTTCAATTAAAAATAAAGTAATATTATAAATTTGTTAAAATTATACTATGTTTCATTGTTTAAACAAAGTGCTCAAAAGTGAAGACAATTCACCAATTTAGAGAATAATATGTACTAGCACGGATAAACATAAAATGCGTATTGTCACATCCATTTGCTGTTTTCAACCCCGCTCCACCCCGATTCTTGGAATCTTGACCCGTAGAAATGTTGCTCCCTCTGTAGAAACCCAGGTCCCCACAACTGCATTACCCTTCACATAGCATTCTATTGTTATGTGTTATCGCTGGAATGGACAATGCGAGTGGTTCCAGAAACAGGCATGTGTGAGCGATTTGTTTGCACAGAAATTAGCAACTTTCTTCAAAAATGACAAAAATCGAAAAGATAGAGATCTGAAAAAATTCGTTATAGGGAGACAACCACTTTGTTATATAGAGAATATTTTGAATGTTATTTAACATTCCGATTAAAAATTTCGTTATAGGGAGAAATTCGCAGTACGGAGACTCTACTGCATATAATAAAATGACTTATGAGAGTTAATCTAAATATGTGAAATTCATCAATTCTAGATGGAATCGGATAAAAACAGCAAAACATCATTTGATTCTGCATAATTAACACTTGCTTGAGAAGTCTTGTGAAAGGTTAATTAAATTAGTTTTCAATTAAGTATTATTAGTTAAAATCAAACAAATTCAAGAATAAAAAAGCACACATACCATTCATTAGTTAATCCCA
Organism: Araneus ventricosus; assembly: GCA_013235015.1. Lineage (NCBI taxonomy): Eukaryota > Metazoa > Arthropoda > Arachnida > Araneae > Araneidae > Araneus > Araneus ventricosus. The sequence continues at coordinate 193,035 of BGPR01001950.1, read as the reverse complement.
TGTCAGCTCAGAGAGGAAGTTATGGTATTAGAAAGGGAGATTACAATGGAAAAAGAAAAGCACTGCAAAGGCCACTCAGAATATGCAGAGAAAAAAAAAGAAAAGCTACAAACCCTGTGGTGTGTAGGGGTTGTGCCTAGGTCCAGCAGAGTGGACACTAGGTGGCCCCTGGCTTCCTTGGTAAATCTGATCATGGTACGCCTCCTCTGGTCCTAACATATTTATGTCCATGTCAGCAGGCTAAAATGAGAGGAGAAAAGATTTTTATAAACTCCAATAAGTATCGATATGTAATGTTTTTGTACAAAAACAAAGCTGGAATTAAATAAATAATAAATGCGTAAGGATTGTTTGCTTTCCACAAAATCTTAGACTGCCTACAAGGGACTGTTGTTTCCCTCTAATAATTGTATATTTTTGTTTTCCTCAACTCGTGTATTTTTAAACATTGAATTACAAATAAATAAGGGAGGAAAAACGAAACATCAGCATTATATACAAACTTCAGTTCTTAATTAACAAATTTTTATCCTCTAAAAAGACCTACCAGAGATTTAAAAAAATCAATGAAAAAGAAAAGCATTGGGATAGATACAAATGCCCCTACAAATGTAAAAATTCCTCATATAATTATACATATAGGGAGCTGCATATAGGTGATTCAAATATTTCATTACTTTAATTGATAGAGAGACAGCAAAATTGAATCGCAGAAAAAAAAAAAACCTTCTAGGAAGTTGTTTCAATTTCTTTTGGCTAACATTTACTACCACATCTAAAGGGCCCAATGACATTCGGCGAGAAGCAAAAAACCATTGGGCTTCATCTACTGTGCAATGAATGTGTAGAACATTTAGCATGTAAAAGACAAAGTAAGATGAATAAGAAATAACATTGCAGCATCAAACTAACCCTACATTTAAATAAACATATTGACCAGAGATTAATTGAATAGCATTACAGTGAGTACATTACAGTACATACATTAAAGTGAATAATTTGACATTTTAATGCATACTTTTTTTTCCATTTTAAGACTTCTTTTTGTGAAAATTAGATGAAATTGAAAGTATTAAATATGCTGCAAATGCAAGTAGACACAAGTAGTGAATATTAGAGAACTGAAAAACAGACCAATGTTCATTGTAAATGAGAAAGAGAAAAGTAACTTCTTTAAACCTTCATACTCAGTTGACGTTGGCATATAATAATATAGAAATGGGTTGATTAGACCCATTCAGGGTCGAGAGCATAAAAGAACAATTTTGCCAACAAAGAACAAAGCCTAACAATGTTGTAGATAAAAAAAACTCAAAGAAAAGATAATGCAATATATAAAAAAAAAGAGGACCCCCCCCCACACACATATCAGAAATAGATTGATTGGCAAAAATGCACCATCTCCGAAAAAATGTGAACTACTTTCAATTATAACTCTTGACTTACCATTCCAGTCCATGGACCTGCGTCATCTCTAAAAAGTGAATTGGTCAGCTCCACGGAGAGACGCTTTTTGTAATCCTGAGGTTTGTCTTCAGACATGCGGAAGAGAACAGCAGCGGCATATGTTGCTGAAACAAAATTGGTTTCCATGAGAGGACTTTCTTTCCAGTGATCAGAAACTAATTTGAGCAAGAGAAGGGCAATACAAACACCTTACCGACTCCTTCATTCCTCGAGTGCAGAAGGTCCGTGAGGGGAGGGGTGGCACCTTCGGCTTCGATCATCTCGGCACCTTCCTTGTCGGCAGCCAGTTCGCAGAGCACTCCAGCTGCAACACGCTGGATGTTCTCAATTTCACTGTACAGAAGCTAAGAGGCAGAAAGGATAAAATTATAAGATTTGGACGCTGAAATCGAAATCAATGCCATTCTGAAGTGGGATACAGCATCAGATAGGCATGACTGCAACAAACAAAACAAAAAAAAAGTATATAAAGGTGTCAGATTTCATTTTTTCAAACATTTCTGGTTTAAAAATAACTATCAAACTTAGAAATCTAATCAATCAAAATTCTATTAACTAAGAAATCAGCATATAAAATGCAAGTACACGACACTCGACTCAAATTATTCACTAAACTTCTGTGCATTTTTCTGCACTGTTACTAAAGCCATCTTCTGCAACTATCCAAATACTCCTTATTTACTGCTCTCTGAGTACCAAAATATTTCACTCTAATTATCACATTAAAGAAAAAATTCACTCATTCTCATGCAAAGTAATTCATCTACTCGCTAATACAGGGGTTTCCAACATGCGGTACTAACTGTGGCTCCCCACTAGTTGGGGGCATGCAAACTCAAAGTTGGTGATGGGAGACACAAGAAAAAAATAAAGAATTAAAAAAAGTTACAGAATTTTGTTCCCCAAGCTATTTGCTTGCTATTTAATAACTATACCATTTGAAAACCCCAAGCAATTTTATAACTATACCACTTGAAAAGTCGATTGTTACAGAGTGTAATTCTTAGCCATCCCAGTTTAGTTAACCCCCTTAAGTCTCGTGCCAGTCATATTGACGTGCATCAAATTATCACATTTTTAGTCTTATAAACTAAAATTTAATCATTAATTAGCTTTATAATTTGACACAAAAATTACGTAGAATCCACAAGCGTCTCAAGTATTCTACGAGACGAATGAAAACGACAGCCCCTTTCTAAAACAGGACGGGCCATCTTATTAGATAGTAATAAAAGACTCTTGAGGGATTAATGCAAAATTATTACAATACCGATTTCATTTGGTTTGGTGTCTAACTAATACGACTACTACACAACCCACTCCCAAACAGCCAAATTGGCTTAAGGCCTGAAACGGTTCAGAGGGGAGAACTAAAACCACTGTAAAAATGCAAAATAGAAAATAAGTCCAGCAAATGTTATTCGAGTCATTTGACTCTTAAAGCTAATCTAAGCCTTTAACCATGGGTGCCACTCTTCAAAATTTGAAAGACGGAACTTTTAAAAAAATAAATCAACACGGTCTAGCATTCTTGACCAGAATTAAAAGAAAAACCCCATAAACCAAGAAAATACACTGATGGAAAAAAAATCCCAACACCAAGAAAAAATTATTGTAGAGTAATGAAATTTCGGCAATGCATTTGTCTAGGTAGCATATTGAATTGATTAAAGCTTCAAGATCACAGGCTAATGTAAGCATGAGAAGAGCCATTTCAAATGTGAAATGCAGGTACATTAATAATCGTAATGCACTACACAAAGGAAACTCTCCCAGCCAGGTGACGCACAGACCAGTTTACACCCCAAAAGCTACCGCCGTTAAAATGGCAAGCATATATTTACGTGCAATAAAGTGCTTAACAATTTTATAAACATAAAAACAAATTTCATAAAAAGTTAAAGTGATTAATAATTAAGTTGATTACTATAAAAAGAAAAATTGAGACATTTAATAAAACTATAAAAAAATCTGTTGAGAATTTAAAAGTTGCCACAAGACAAGAAACTTTGGTGGCGAAAATATAAATTATTTAAAAGTACTGACAAAGCCGAAAAAATGATGTAATTGCACTTTTGCAATCTAACAGAACGCAAAGGAAAAACGTTAACAAATACATTCGAAGTGGAAGCCAGATTCAAAGTTACATTTTCCCATTCGCCTCCGTTTGGTAACGCTGTGCAGTGCACTAGAACCCCCCGATAATAGGGGGATTTTCCGTTAGTTCCAGCGCATGCGCAAAAGATTATGACTCGGTTATCTGGAGATGCTAGTTGCAGATGTCGGAGTTCAGCCTTTATCGGGATGTGACGTCATTACTGGCTTATTTCACAACGGTCATGGAACGCAAGGAAATAAAAACCCATCAAAATTTTGTTTGGGGGGGGGGGAAACGGGATTTTTTTTTACCGAGACGGAATTCTGTCCGCCGAATTTTTAAAAAGACGGAATTCCGTCCTCAGGACTGAAGAGTGGCACCCATGCCTTAACATAATTGATAAAAACTTCTTTGCATAGATGGATGGTTGGTGGAGGTGACAGTAGGGGGTACGTGAAAATATAAAGATTAATGAAGGGGTACGTGAGGGAATGAAGGTTGGGAACCACTGCACTAAGAGAATGCAGTAACTGGACAAGGTGAATTTTAAATCAAGACATAAAATGAGCCTCATAAAATAAAAATACATTTGTCGTTTCTCTTCAAAGTAGCTTTTCTTTAAGAGCATTATTTAGTCAAGTAAGTTTTCTTGTAGCCTTGAATTCTGGGAAAACTCTTTATTACTTGATGGGAGGAAGGACGAACTCGTGCAAGTTCAAATCTGAAATTTTATTTTTGCGAATTTCACGACAGGTTGAAACAATTTTAAATCGTTCCCGTTTTTATTAAATAATCTGAAAATAAGAAATTAAAGACAGTACCTGAACAAAGACAGGTATGACATTAAGTCCTCTGATAATGGCCCTGTTGTGGGCCTCTCGAGCAAGAATGTGCAAGGCTCCGACAGTTCCCTCCACTATTTCCTCCATTCGGACACCGTCCACGTAGGCTATCTGGCTGTTGCTCGACGCCACACTGGAACGTTGCTGCAAATAAAAAACTTAAGCAAGTTAAAATCGATGACAACTGCATCTTACTTTTAATAAAATGGAATGAAAAGTCTGAAGATTTAAGAATTATACTAACTCACTGTTACCAATTGTAGTTCATAGAATCAATTTATAGACTGTATAAAAGACTTGGTGAAAAGTTTAATACTTCTAATCTGCATATTACAATTCTGAAATCTGTGAATATATCTCTCCATTCTGCTGCGCTCAAATGACTGCTTACAACGCAATGATTAATTCTGGGAAAAAAGTAATTTTTTCCCATCTTGTCTTGTGAAAACAACCATAGTTAAAAATTATATATTTTGAAGACCCTACTTGACTGTGTAACTTTATCAACATATTAATTTTTAAAATTTGATTATATAAAAAAAATAAGTAATTAACCCCTTGCCTTGTGTTTTAATTTCACCTCCTAATTAGATGCCATCATCCATTTAGGATATTTTTAATTATTTCAATCTAGTTAAGATGGTAAAAGATATTTGAGACATTTAAGCATGACCAGGTGATTTTTGCATTTAAAATTAATAGTTTTGTTGACTTAATCACAGATTTAAATGGCATACGGCACAAAAGAGACGAACATGCGACACTGACCAAGGAGTTCAAACTTAATGTACACTTTTCCCAACTTTTTCATTGGTACAGGAACAATGCCCACTGCAATTAAAATTCTTATTAAAAAAAGATAAATTGAACCAGGTTTTAGAACTAGCACTCAGTCATACTTAATGCATCATACTGGATGTTGAACAATTCCCATTTCCCTGCTTTAAAGGATGAGATAAGAAAATCCACCACACTTAGAGAGAAACAGTTGTAACGTACTCTTTGAGTGTCCTGGTAAGCTTTGATGAGCAACTGCACTAATCTCGGTATGGCTCCGTGCTCTCTCAAGGGCGCATGATTCGCTGTACAGAGGGCCAAATTCCTGATGAGTCCGATGACAGCCTGAGAAGGAAAAAGGTTAAATTTCACTCAAAGTACACCTTTTTATTGTCACAATTAAGCTCTACAAAAGCATTTCTGCAACTCGTCAGCTCAAAACACAGTGCATAAAATATCACATCCTCTTTCTATCTCTGCTGTATAATTAAACTCTTTAAAATACATAAATCAAGCAGTTCTCAAATTTATGAGCAGTTTCAGGCGGCATAGGTCAGTTTACAAAACTTTTTAGGTAATGCACTTCTATTAAATCCACCAACCTTGGCATAAATTAAGTAAACTGCCTTATATTGTACAAGTGATTTTGAATAATTACACTGAATTTTTCTAAGAGCATTTAATGGATTTTTAGACAATCGATTTTTTATTTGAAGTATTTATTTTTCCTAGATAAATAGACTTGGGATTGAAGAAAAAAATTCATATGAAAATAGTACTGGTTAAAACTTTACTAAGAGAAGTGGAAAAGTTTAAGAACTTCCGATATATTAATGATCACATTCACTCTGATTCAATTTAACATAAAAGGTGCAAAACATTTCGAGAAAGAGAAAAACTTTCAATATTTACACAGAGTTATGAAAAAGTCTTTTATTATTTGGTGAATGTTTTTCTCAGATCAACTTCTTGATGATTTATATCAAAATTTAATAAAAATGATTGGAAAAATAGTACAAATTTCCAAATTACTTAGTCAAATGCACTTCAAAGATTATTTTAAAAATTACAACAAACCATTTGGTATAAAAGCTTATGAATCTTATTTAACATTACTTTTTAATAATATGCAGTTTCCATAGACACAAAGAACAATTTTTATAATAAGCTACATAAGACTTACATTACAAAGTTAAAAAGATACCTTAATGAGTGGCCATCTACTAGGCGGATGCAGTAATTTTACAATAACTTGCAATCCGTAATGGAGACGAACAGCATTTTGGGCCATTTCAGCTTCTGGATGTCGACTCGTTAAGTGTCGAAGAGCGCAGACCTATTCAGAATGAAATGAATATGCATTATTCAACAGGTTTAATTCACACATCAATAAATCAATACCATAATGGAAAATCATAGTGAAAACTTAACACGAGTTATCAAATAATTATATAAAAGCAAATTAAACTTATACAAATTATACACACAAGTTTGGAGATTTATATTTTTCTTTTTTGAATAAATGATAATAGTTTGAAATTTGCAACAAATATCCTAGTCTATCACATATCGGACAATTACACCACAATGAAAATCAGGAAACCATATTCACAACCAATTTAGACAACTGATTAAATAATCTATCTCAATTGCACAGTTCTGCAAAAAAAAAGTTTGAAATGAAAACATTTTAATCATAAAACCTATCAAATGACTTACAGCAAATTATTTAGGGAATTTTAACAACAACAATAAAATGAATACAATTAAGTATATACTTTTCCCTCAAAAATTAACTAAATGTCATTCATCCTTAATAATTCCGAGATAACAAATATTATATCAGTATAAATATCTAAATAATCATGTTTTGCACCTGCTTCTTTTCCCGCATATAATTCCAAACAGGACAGAATAATGAAATGGATACATATATATTACTGAAAAGGACAATTCTTAGCTATGTTAAATACAAAATTCTGCAAGTAGTATAGTGATTTTTGAAAGCATTCATATCACTGGAATTTTGCTAGAACTCGATATTCTAAAATCAAGAACAAAGGTTTGAATAGAAACTTACTGCAGGTTCTGTAATTTCTTCACGGTCTCCAGCCTGAATGATTGCACGCACCAGCGCTTCGATTCCCCCCACTTGGCACACGGTCACTTTATTACGATGATTGTTACAAGTCATGTTGGAGAGGATGCCAGCAGCACACGTCACTACGTTGATGTCGCTGCTGCCCAAGAGTTGAACGAGACCTTGCAGAAGACCGTCTACATTGTCCTACAGAATTAAAACTATATTTAATATCGAACAAAGACGGAGAAACTTAAAAAACAGAAATGCACATTTTGATAATCAAGCTTGCAGTTATAATTCTTTTTATTAAAAGGCTTTTCTCGTTACTATACTGGCTCCACATAAAGATAATCCTTGCAACTAATGCTTGCATGCATCTTATTACAAATAAAGTACAGATCAAATAATTACTTGTTTCGTAGCTGCATCAGACAAATTTCGCAAAGTCCACAAACAGTTGAGGACCAGCCGCTGGCTCTGGTGGCCTAGATGCATAGCTAAGGCTTGCATTCCACCTGAAGAATTACATATAGATCATTGCGAGATAGTCAGAAAGTTCAATGTTAACATTACTTGATAATTATTAATTAGCAATATTAACAAAACATTGATGTAATCGAATATGCTAAATGAATTTCTTTTCTTAAGTGAATCTCAATCCCAAAGCCATTTTACTACAACTTTACTAGAAAAAAAATGGCCTTTTAAAGGGTTAAGATGCTAAAATGTGAAATATATATATATATTATAAACATATATATATATACATATGCTACAGCTCCTTAAACCTTTAAAAATTGCAATGTCTTTAAACAAGATTTTTTTTTTATATAACTCCAATTTAACATTGACAAAATTTAAAATATGCAAAAAAACATTAATTGGGTTTCTATGGAAAAAAAAAAAAGCACACATTACATATATACACAGGGTTCATACACATTTCCTTAAAAGAAAATCAAGAACTTACAAAACCAAAAAATAAGGACCTCTAAATTGAATAAACTTAATGAATTGTCGCACGCATTTTTAAATAAAATGTCTCATTTTTGCAAATTCAACCTATTAGATGATAAAGTATAATATAAAACATAGATAGAAGATACATTACAAATTTAACACAACAAAAATTCTTAAAAATACGAGTTAATAAATTGATGAAAAAAACCATGAAACTGGTAATCAAATTAAATATCTTTCAATTCCACTTTTTTCATTCAATTTTACACCCAAGGTATTTATTTTAATTTCCTTTCAGTAATTGTTTTTCTTAGTTCATGCGATTGAATAAATAAATTTATGCCCTTTGACTTTTCAGCCTCATTAGCTAAATCATTTGCTTCCCCATTTGTTTGGTGTATTTGGTTTGGAACATTTTCTTTTGTTTCAGTCTTTACTTTGGATCTTTCACTTTCTAAATACTGCATGTATTTTGCTCTAGCTGAGGTGGCAAAAAGTAAGGAATTTACAAAAATGGGGCATAAAAATAAGGATTCGTAAGGACTTAAGGACTAAATGTAAAAGTAAGGACTTTTAAGAACTTGTAAGGATGCGTACGAACCCTGTATACAGTATTTTAAATCTTTTGGTGGAAATTCACGATTTTCCCCTGATCAGTAGATGTTCTTAATTAACTGAGGATAAATGAAGCATTTCATTAAAGACAATTTGAAAAATACTGATGAAAATGTAAAGAGATTTTTTCTTTGTATTTTTTATACTGCAATTCGACAAAACTACTTGTGATAAATATTTTAACAACTGGAAATCATATAACACGACCTTAGAAGCCATGAATACAACAAATTTTTATAACTTATAATTATTTATATGAATCTTTTCAACCTCTTCAAGCTAAAATTACTTGCCATTAAAAAAAAAAAAAAACCTTATAAATACTTCAGGCTAAAAATGATTAATTTGCAACCAGATCATATTGCCATCTCTCGCCTAAACAAGCAGAAATAAATACAAGGCGAATTATTCCCCATGACACCACAGACCCAGAAAGGGAACTCCAATAATTAATCTCCTGTTCTTATTCTTAAGACTAGTAACACTCAGTGTAGCATAATAATACAGCAAGCATTACGAACCGGCTTCAACAATTCCAGGCTTGTTACTTGAACACACAGATAAGACTTTTAAAACTCTTGAAGTTGTCCATAACAGTTTTTCATAAGTGTATGATCTCATTATGCGCACGAGTTCGGCAGGACCACCACTTGCAAGGATGATGAGCTGGGAGAGAAAAAAGGGTGGATTTCAAATTATAAAAATTGTTCTAATAAACAGTAAATTTATAAAAAATTTCAAGTAGACTTTGAAACATGTTTCTTGAATAAATTACAAGTATAAAAATTCTGGTCTTAAAATGTTATTAGTAATAAAACTAAGACAATAGAAACAGCTGTTTAAAGAATTCCAAGTATCTGTGGCCAATGTATTTCCCTCCCCAAATGTTGTGCCTTTTCTTTTGTGATTTTTTTTTAAAAAAATCATTTAAAAATTATTTTATAAGTTGTAAAGATAATTTTCAGACACCCTGAATTTTAACAGATTTGTCAGCACTTAATGCCCAGATGGACTGGATCTCAATCTATTTAAGGAAAACTTTTAATTTTTCACATAGCTAAAAGAATTCTGAAATAACCACCATGACATGCAAAACACAAGCTTTAATCTGCTACCAGCCAAGGAATCACACTGTAAGGATTTATAACCAAATTCCATTTCACAAAAATGGGAATATTCATATGCGTAACATGGATGTAAAAGGAAAGGTTACACTCAATGCAAAACACGATATGAAAAAGAAAGTGTAATGGAAATCTACTGATACAAGATAACGCAAAATAATTGCATTATCGTTTACCAAAAGGCAATGTTTGATAGCAAATATTTGTGCCCCGTATAAAACATGTCAAAATAATTCCCTCTTTTTCATATGTATTACAGCCGAACGTCGCAAATCCGGAATCGTCGGGACTTCGGCAATTCTGGATCTAAGATCATTTCAATATTAAGAAGTGAATTTAACATCATAAAACACAGAATTTAATTTAAATTTTAAAAAAGTTATTTATTATTTGTTTTCTTTGATTTATAAACATAATTAATATTATTTCTTATTAGTTTTAACATTTTTACAAAACATTTAATTTAAAGCGAGTTGCTTCATTAGTTTCGGTTTTTGTTTAAGTAACTTCTCTTTTATTTTATGTATCGCCGTTATGTCCGACTCCGAGATAAAGTCCCTTTGCTCAAGTCCTTTTATTGCGGTTGCTCAAGTCCTTTTATTGCGGTGTGCAACACTTCCACTAAACTGTCATTTGGTATTTTATCTTCCACTTGTGTTTCTTCTTCGCTCTCGGATACTAAAGTTTGGGAGTTCATCAACACCATACTGCATATTTCGGCATCGGTGAGCTGACACTGTCGGGGCTTTATCGTCGCAATGAAGTACTTCAAAGGCGTCATCTTCGGCAATTTCTTGTTCTATTGACTTGATGTACTCAAGTAGTTCATAAATTTCAGCTTTTCTTTTGAGATCCTAACATTAGGATTACATTCCCCCATCCCCCTGGAATACCTTTGTCGCACATCGTTGTACATGTGGTTAAATCCCTTCCCTCCCCAGATGGTTACAAACGGTTTCTGCCGACTCGGTAGATAAAAGTTAGGATATATATATATATATTTGGGGGGGGGGGGGGTTACGGAATGAAAAAGGTCAGGATTTGCAACGTTTGACTGTATTTGTATACAATATTTTACAATGAAAGAAAATACTATTTTGATACTCCTTCAGTGCAAGTGCCTCACCTTGCTTTCTTGGTTTCCATAAGCAAGGATCTGTAAACAGTCAGTGACAATAGCAAGAAATTTTACATTGTTGCGTTGTAGGAGGGTGACCATTTTCTGGAGTCCACCGGCCAGACGGACAGCCATTTTGGAACCCTCTTGGTGAAGGAGGAGGTTGTGGAGAGTGGTAATGGCATAGAATAACACAGACTCCACAGGGGAACTGAAAAAAATTTCATTTGAAATTCAAATAATTATGCTAATTGTAAAAACTACCAACACTCATTAGCATGCTAACTATTAATCATTCTAGCATCTATTCAGCAAAAATAAAAAAAAAGCTCCAAAATAAAAAATATTAAGTTTTAAACAGAATTCCCACTCTCACTGAAGAAAAATATTCAAGGACCAAAAAATTACAAAATAGAGACAGAAAAATGCAAAAGTTGATACAGATCTACAACTCTAATGATAAAACTATGAACAAAATTTTATACATGTAGCTATTTAAGGTTTTGAGTTATTGTGTTCATATGAAAGCAGACTTCCGTAGCTCTACGAAATTAAATAACATAAATTTTGAAAACAGATTTCATTATTACAGAGAAAATAGGTTACTGGTATTTAAAATAAAATTCTGTTCACTTATATCAGTTACCTTCAAAATACATTAGGATGATTGCATGTCCTCTGCAGCGTTTACTGTATTGGCAAATTAAGCCGTCATTGAATATACTAAGAGTGAAAAGATTGATAAATTAACAGCATTCCCATACAAACACCCTTTTTCTGGTGAAGGAATTCTCAAGGCAAAACCAAGTCACAAACTGATTTTATCTTCTGTCCTAAAAAAATATTGGATGGACAATTTGCTTGTTTTTCAAGGACCCAATGAAAAATCAAGGAATTTCCAAGGACCATGGAAGCCCTGTTATATACTAAAGGCAATTCAATTAAATGAATATGAAGTCTTAACATTTTTCCCTGAACATTTCTTTTTACTTCTTGAGTGTATTTTATTGAAAATATAATAATGTAAAACACGTTATTTAACTAAAAAATTCCAAACGAAAGTAAACACAAAATATTCTCCAATTTTTAAAAGATTTTCATTCTCTCTCAAAATACATAATGATGAACAATTCATTCACGAACCACTCTTATTAATTACCAATTCCACATTTCAAGACAATAAGTTAATTTACAGAATGTAACATTTTATTTAGTGTAAGAAAATGAGCATACAACTCAACTTTCTGATACATATAATCAGATAATAAATGCTAATTTTAAAAAAAGACATAATTGTTTGCTATACTTTTGTTTCACAATTAAAACTTTCTCAAGTGCCAGAATGCAGAAGGGTGTGTGTGCAAACCATGAATTAAAGGAAAATAAACACCGATAGAAGAGCACGAATCTAAATCTTGACATAATTGCTACTCATTCTACTCTCTTTTAAAAAGAATATTTATGTTACAAAACTTATATAAAGTCAAGACATGTTTCCATGTATCCTATTGGAGGAAATATTTCAGTAATCACTATCAAAAACTTTTATAGAACATGACGATGAGGGCACACTGCATTTATCAATGAGAAAAATTCATTAAAAACCAATTTCAAGTGATGGACCTTCCTCACCTTAGAAGCTTAACCAAAGCCGGAATCCCACTCGACTTGAAGATGGCCAGGAGACCTTGTCGATGATGTGACAAATTGTGCAAGACCCCAGCAGCACATTTCGTGGTTTCCAGATCATTCGAAGAAGTCATGGCACGCACCAATGCTGCCACCATCTGGGGCGAGTTCATTATTGCATGTCGTGACGCCTCTTTTTTCGACAACTGGTGAACCATCATTGCTGCCTGGCTTACGACAACTTGGTCTTCGTCGTTCAAGAGCTTCACCAACTCGGGAATGGCTCTTGTCGCCAAGTCGGCATCGTCCTGTCGGATAGATCAAGCATTAAACATCTTCCACCTAGTATTGACACATCTTACAATGTTCAAATATTATGCACATTTTGTCTTGCACAGTTCAGTGCAACTTAAGTATTGTAAAATTACATCAATTATGCAAGTTAAGATATTTCAAGGAATAAGGTATAAGAATCATGGTAATCACTATTTGTAATACAGTTTATGTTAAAAAAAATAATCCTGAAACAAACAAAGTGAATTTACATTCCCTTAAGCCTCACTGTAAAACAGGAATTAACAGTTTACCACAATATGAAAATAGAAATAAAATTATTCAGATTAAAATTCCAGCGGAGCAATTTACAAATATGGAATCTTGGCATTATTTCATTTTATTCATATCACAAAATAACTCAAAGGAAGAGAGAAATACTTAACAGCAATGAATAAAGGAGAACAACGAATAATACACGACAACTGACACCATTCCGGTTTATCAGTTTAAAACATAAAAGAGTTATTTCTTTTTGGGTCACAAGAAATATGTGCTTTCACACAAATCTCGAGTGAGAAGCAAAGCGAAATATTTGGCCAGAAGGATTTATGTAAATTTGGAAAACAATCACAATGAAACATTATATGGAGAACTTAAAAATAAGGGGAACAAAAATCTAATTTTTATCACAAAAGGAAAAAAATCTTTTTTTTAAACAGAGCAATTAGAATGTTTTAAGATTTGGAAGGAAATTGAGACACATGCACAGAACATCCAAACCGCCTTCTTACCTGGTAATTGATTAAATTGACCACAGCATGCTTCAACATCTGTGAGGGCTCGGCAAGTCTCTGCACGGCTGTAGGCTGCGTCGGATCGAACTGGGTGCTGGGAATCTCGATTCCTTCCTCCAACGTCTCGGGAAACATAGCTGCACGAACACGCTGAGATCGAGTCTGGTTGAGTTGTTGGTTCATCTCTATAGGATAAACAGCATTAATTTCACAGTAACAAAGTTTAACATTACATTTTTTTTTTTCATTATTAATCATTTCAAATACCATGGATGATGGGAAATCAAGTTTTAAAGTCATTTATTTTTGAAGTCCAAATGTGAAAATACAACTACTTCTAACAAGCTGCTGTAGAAACTTTTAGTCAGTGGCATTCATTTGTTTCAGCAGTCATCCCAAGACTGGGATGAATAGTGAATTGAGGAAGTTTCAGGTGGAGACTATACACCACGATACTTAGGATGGGGAATAATTCAGTCCATACTTTGACGAAAATTTGTATTATTTCACCATTTAGGCCTCTATTTACTAAGAAGCATTTTTGGATATATATAAAAAATATATATAAGAAAGGGATGTCAGATTCAATGAGTTGTGCTCATTTCCAGACAATGCAGAAAACTGAGTGTAACTTAAAGCCACTAATTAATAAAAAAAAAGCCTCCAAGGATATGCACTTTATGAGCAAGGAAGAAATGCAAAAAAGTAGGAAAAAGATTATCTTTATCTGTCATTTAAGCCGCTATTAATGAAGTAAACATGCAAGTGTGCATATTAAACTTAGTATGCATACAATGAGGAAGGAATAAATTTAAACAAAATTATTGGATATTAAGTAGGTCAGCTGTATAAGAAAGTAACTTAATCTACATTTTCAATGAATTATTACTAAACTGTTATTCCAATGAAAAGTTACTAATAAAAATGCCCCAAGGATACGCACATTAAGAGAATGAAAATATTATCTTTTCCTGCCATTTAGAGCACTATTAATAAAGTAAATTCATACATGTGCACAATAAAAGTATTTAAACAAGAAATGGATGCTGGAGTCAAATGGCTGGTGTGCCAATTAAATACATTCATTTATAGTTAATGTGAGAAATTCAGCATCATTCACCGATGATCAAGAAGTAAAAGAACTTAGTATGCATTTTCTTTGTGGCCATGATATTACGTGCAGATAAAAATCAAAACAAACAACTGAAAATGAAAATAAGTCTAAAAAAAAAGAAAGTTTACAGCAAATGATGCTATTAGAATTGAAAGTGTATTAAATTTCAGGATTCTTGCGACAACCTACTGGTTTGTCCCCTAAAATGGGAGTAATAATTTAGTTATGTCAATAAATAGCATCTTCACATGCTGTTTAAAATAGCTTATTAGAAGACAATTATTTTGAATTAACTCCTTAACTGCTTAATTTTCTTTGCCATCTAATAAGATGATCCCTTCCGTTTTGGAAAGGGGCTGTCCTTTTCATTCATCTCAGAAAGGCATAGAATAATTGAGATGTTTACAGATTCTATGTCATTTTTGTGTAAAATTACGAAGCTAATTAGAGATTAAATCTCAGTTTTAAGACCAAAAATGTGATAATTCCATGCATGAGTTTTCTTGGGCTTTCAAGTTAAGTGGTTAAAGCCAACCAACAAAATAATTTCAAATTGAAGTTTACTGCACCAAATAAATCATTATTTGGCACAGTACTGTTTTAAATGCCTGGAGAGCGAGCAGAAGAAACGGAGAAGTGCATCTTACCATCCACTTGCTCTTGGGTGAAGCCCTGGCCGAAACCTGGCTGATCCCAGTCGAAGACTATTGGATCTCCTTCCAGCTCATCCTCCTTCCCGCAGAGAGTGGGAGGAGCCTGCACAGAAGCATTGCATTACAAGGATAACACCCAATTAAACATCCAAAAAGTATTCGTGCATCTATGTTGCTGCTTATAGCAGTTTAAGTATCGGAGACTAACTTTTGAATGCACTTTACCCTCCAATATATTTTGTGAGGTTAAATAATTAACATCAAACTACTTTTAAGTTACTTAACCCTCTTAATGCATAGTTATTTTCATCTAATAGCTTCAAGGTCTTAAATATAAGATTCCATAATGAAGAAACCATTTTTTTTTTTTTTGTACTTAACCCTCTGAGCGGTTAGCTTTTTGATGTACTACCTTTCAAGTCTTAAAAATTTGCTTTCAATGTGAATAATTGAATCTTTATTGCATTTAATAAAGTCTCTGAAATCTTAAGAATATTTTGTACATGTTAGTTTAAGAAATTATACATACGAACATGAATGCCTGCTTTTGAACTCAATATGAGAAACAGAAAAATACATGTAAAACGCTTAGAGGGTTAATTAAATCTATGTTATTCTAAGAATATTTCGTCTGCGAAATTAAAATATATATACATACATACAAACTTGCATTATACGATTTTGAACTGAACATGGAAAAAGCTGGTTCAGTTGTTTAGAGGGTTAAATATGTTTTTACCTATTTTTAAGAGATATTTTTATTTCAGAGTTAACAGCCTGTATCTTTATTTTTCGGTTTCAATAATAAAAGCTATGTTCTTACTGATGTTCCCTACAGTAAGGAATTACACATTATCAGGTGTATATTCCAAATAAATTGTAGACAGATAACATCTAACTTTCTTAATACATATTCAAGAACAGTTTGTTATTCCACTAGGTTATTAAGTATTTGAACATATAATATTAGAGAAGAAATTATAATTCTTAGCTTCCAGATGTCTTATTAAGAATCTATCACAAATAATAATTCTTTAGAGTTATTTATCTAGATCCCAAAATTAGGTTGAGCTCATGTGATTTAGAATTAAGTATTTTTAAATAATAATAAAACCCTAATACAGGAAATTTTGCAATTTTTAAGAAAATTTTGAATAATTTAATTAGTTTCATACAAAAAATAATTATGACCAGTTACCAAATGACACTAAAAAGGTCAGTATTTAATGGAATACAACTGAAGAAATGAAATTATATCTGTTGTAATCAATAAATTATTTTTTTTCTCTCGGATGCTTCATTGAGGTAGAGAGCATACTTCATTTTTCTTTTGATTTGCATAAAAAAATAAATAAATCTCTAAAAACCTTCGGATAAAATTTTTTTGGCAATTTCCATTCACAGGGCTATCGACAATAATTTTTTAATGCAAAATGTAACCTGAATTTTAATGATAATTATGCATTTTAAAGTAAAAGGAAGAACAATGTAGAAAACGTTTCGCAGTTTAATGTTGCAATACTAGGCACGTTTTAGTGGCTGCCATCTCATGGAAAAATACTGCGACTAGTTACCACACTTCTACTTCATAGGCTCATAATTCAAAACTGTGTATCCATCAATGAACAGCAAATGATAAATTCATGTAACCGAGTTTTGAATGATAGATTCAATTCTTTAATGATGCTCCATCTTTGCAAAATGATCATGAAATGCAACAAACTTCGACTCGTTAAGTATGATACAATTAAACAAATGAGCTTGAAAATGTTTAAAGCAAACATATATTAGAGTTTACTCTTTAGTTACACTGATGGAGATGCATAAATTTATTAAAAGCTGAAGCAAAAGAAAATGCTGCTCACATGAGTGGAAGCTCCAGAATGAATTCCTGAATCACCCATGTAGGAATTCTGCTGCCATAGTAGAGTCTGCTCCTTTGGGTTTGCAAGAGGCATGTCAGCTGGATTGCTGTAGTTTCCATGGGATGCTAGGCGAGAGAAAACATCAGAGTCAGGGTTGTTGATTTTTTTCAAAACAATCGATTTGATTTAAATCGGATTTTTTTTTAAAATTTAAATCAAGATTTTTTTTATTTTAATGATTTTTTTAAAACTATATATACAAATTTAATATTTGTATATTAGACAATGAGGCCTACAGTCATAGAATTATATATATATAACAACATACTAGTCATTAAGCTCTACTCTCTTTAAAAAAAAAAAATTAAAAAAAAATATTTCAAACATGTAGCAACTATTTAAAAAATATTTGTGAGCTAAATATAAAGAATAACATACTTTTGAAATATAAGTCAATTTTATTAAGGAAAAAAGGCAAAATATAATAAAAATTACATTTCTTGACTATAGATATATTATTTTATGTTACAATATATAAAATTTTGCACAAGTGAGAAGCAGTCTCTCTTTTACATGAATTGCACCAAAGGACTGAAAATCCTGTTCTCCCCTTTTCAAAAATAAGAATTAGCCTTCTCTAACCTTTATTGGACAATAGACTAAGAATGTCTTAGGAATGTTGCAATCTTGCAAGAACTAAATAGCATACTCTTCTCCTCTCCCCTTTCAAGTATTTGGATTAGGGTTTATTTCACCTTGACCTTGAGAATAGACTACTTACTAAGCATAAAAAATTAAGAAACCAGTAACTAGGTGACAAGGTCACTGAAATTTTCTGAAATAACTTTTTCTAACCTGGACTCAAAAATGTGTTTTTTAAATATAATTTACACATCAACCATTCTATGCACTTGTTATTTACAATAAATAAAGTTTAATATTTATTTAAGCAAGAATTTTAAGAAAACCAAATGGAAAAGAAACATAAAAGTGACTATTTTTCAAAAATTTCTCAAAATTTAGTAAATTACATTACACGTAAGAAACAAACTTCATTAGAACAGAAATCTCTTTCCCTTTCCAATGGTGTATCTATTTTTTTCGTACAATTATCCAAAAACATGCTATTGAGAAATTAGAGCAAAAAATCACCCAAAACATTAAAAATTTTTCTAGATTAAATTTTTAAGGCTTCGAGGTGCATTGAGTCACCATCAGTTGTGTGCCAAATTTCATGACTATAAGTGCGATAGATTTGTCTAGACATCACGCACACAAACATTGCCTTTCATAATTATAGATCATAGTTTAAATTGTGCTATGTAGATGTTTGCATTTCTTTTGGAACATTTGTATGCATTACTTAATTATCTTGCATTTGAACATTACTGCAATATAAAAACTTTGTTTTCCCCAACAACTATTTAGTTTTCTCGAATATTAAAATGAAACTCAATGCATTTTACTATGTTCTTTCTTTGTGAACATGATCCTTTCACAATATTTATTTTATAAAAAAGGAGCATCTCATACTTTACATTTTATTGTGTTGCTCATTAGTTTTATTTAAAATCTTATTTGCTTGTGTTCTCAAAAATAAAAATATGGAAAGTACTTTAGTTATATCAATTCAATGAAATATTTTTTTTATGATTTATATATTCTTTCTTTAAATATACATTTAAAAATATTTTAAAATCACTATTTAAAGATACATGAACAATTTTATTTCATTAAAGCAGATTAACTTGAAATTTAAAATAAAGCGATTTAAATCAGTGATTTTTTTTTTAAAAAAATCAGCCGACTTAAATCAGTGATTTTAATCAACTGATTTAAATCGCCGCAACCCTGATCAGAGTTATTAAAAAATACATTAAAAAGAAAATCAAAACTTAAAGACAAATATGTATTAGAACAATGTGGAATTCCAAAGGGTGACTGCCAGAGAATATCCAACTTTGAAAGGCTTCAATATAAAAAGAAAAGAGTTACAACCTTGACTGACAATTGCAAATTCAAAAATAAAATAGTAAAGTTATAAATTCTTAAAAAGATCAAAGTGACGTTGAAGAGAAACCCAAATAATATCTACTTAGTATCCAACTCATCCTACATGCTTTACAACATGTGTGGTGTCGAGGTATGGATGGTTGCAGTTAGCCTCAATTTAAATTTTCATACATGTCAACATTGGAAAGGTACCCGTCCTTGGCAGAAGGTCTACAAGTGTGGCAGATGCGCGCGCGCGCACGCACGCACACACACAGAAACAGACTCGAGTCAAAATTTTGAATTCATGAATACTTATATATTTCATCATATTTTAAATAATCATATATTTCTATTTTTTTTAAATATATCTTATCTGGATAAATAATACAAGAAATATATATATCCCTATTATTAGAAGAACTAGAAATAATGATATGACATTTTTCAAAAGCAGGAAATGTAGAAGAAAAAATCTAGATCATCACATTATTAAAGAACACAAGTAAAACTTGATTTAATAATTTTTGAACCCAGCACAAGCTAGGAACTCAGTTCTGGAGCATATGCCACAGACACACTCTTCATCCTTGAATACAAGTAAAATAACTGCGCGCAAGGGGAAAAAAAGACTTCCATAGAAATTTTAATTTTACCCATAGTTCCGTAATTTGCAGAAATTTTCGATAGAATCTGTAGCAGTTAGCATGAATGAATTTTCAATATTAGTCGGTAGAGATGGCAAAAACATTTGATTTTTTAAAAAGGTAACTTCATAGAAAAAAAGAATCTGCAGAAAGTTACATAAAGGCTTTTTTTTTTTTTTTTTTTGAGTCAGCAATGAAAGCCTCGTTGTGATCTGCTTTGCTTGCAGCCAATCCATTGAAAACGACCCAATTATTTTATGCAATGCCAATTTATCAATATTTCCAGCTTTCATACTTGACCATTAAAAAAAAAAAAACATACGGATTTAACTGAAAATTTATATACCATACATACTTTTTATTTAAACACATCCAATAAAGTGCAATATTTTATTCACAAGACATTGCAAGTGTTTCAATGTTTATATAAAATGTTACAATAAAAGAAATCATTCTTAATTTCATTAAGTTTAAACATTATTTTCTTCTATCGTAAAGATATCCGTAAAATCCTAGTGCAAATATAACACAGTGAGGAGGTAAATCATTAATAGAGGATGTCTAACACATTTTTAAAACAATAAGTAACAGAAAGAAATATAAGGGATATATATATATATTTCATCTAGCAGAACCCAAATAAAAAATATTCATGATTTAATAACTAATGCCAGAATTGCAACATTGGGTATTATATTAAAATTGAAATAATTTCAAAACAAATACACAGATTTTAAAAGTAAAAAGACTCTATAAAATTCCTTAAATTTAGGTATATCTTTTAACTGAAACTTACAACAGGAAAAATTTTAATTCCGAAACAAATGCTTTAAAGTTCTCCCTCACCCCAACAATACATTGTTTTGAAAAAAATTAAAATAAAATCCTTACAAACTATCAAAACATAAATTGATATTGGTATTACTGTGCTTAAATAAAATCAAGCAAAGCCATTTATTCAGAGAATAATTAACAGTTAAATTAATCTATGTAAAGAAAGCTAAAATGCCATATTTTTAGTAATCTATAAAAATACAAACTACTGAATAGATTTTTTCAAATTTTGATCACAAATATTATGAAGCATAAGGAAGATTTTAGTGAAGATTTCATGACAATGAATAAAAAAAATAACTAAGCATGCACAGTTCTAATGCTTCCTTATTTACATAGAAGCCTAAACAATAATGAAAGAAAAGCATATAAATAATTTGTATGCTAGAGGAATCCAAACAATTCAATACACTTTCTTCAAATTTTGCTCAGAAAAACTATGAACCATTAGCAGTTTAAGCGTTTAGAAAGTTTCGTAAAAATTAATTTTTTTTATAAACTTTCAAAGTTATAAGTAAGAGCTGCATGTTCGGGTAAGACTTAAGAATCCTGAACAGTATCGTCACAAAGCTTGCCATAACTGCGCGAACCGTTAAAAACAATCACCAAAAGTAAAGGAAAAAAGGCTCAGGATCACTATGTTTGGCAAGTAATCGCCCAAAAGAAATTCCATTGGGTGAATGCACCATATTCGTAAGTCTAGCTCGTGTGGTAAGTTTGTACTTAACAGAGTGTTAGATTGTAGTTTTATTAATTAACTCTTTACAGTTTTTAATTTAAAAAAAGATGGAAATAGAGATAACTTTGTGTATAATATTTTGTATATAAAAGTAATTTTTACATTAAAGATATTAGACATGGAAGTATTTTCTTCCTGAGGAATGCTGGGTATATAAGGCAATAATAAATAAAAGTTAAAAACAGATAAATGAAACTTCAGTATTAAAGAAAATTTCTAAACTGACAACATTCAAATTATTACACAACAATTCAAATATAGCACAACAAAAGCAATACAAGGCTGCATATAAACTGGGAACAGCTTTGATATATGGCATCACTGGTGATAATCTTGTATTGGCGACTTTTTGTCCCCTAACCGAACATTGTATCAAGTCGCCAATATATATATTGCCAATGGGGTCCTATATTGAAGCTGTACCATAAGCTATAACCACAGAAAGAACTATGACTATGAAATTGTGAATTGACTTGAGCTTACTCCAGCAGATAAAAGTACCAAAGCAAAATGGTTAATAAATAAAAATGAAGCATTTTTCTTAAACGAAAGATATGAAGAAAAGGTGTTCAATTTAAGAGTTCATTGTTTATAAAATTAAATATCAAAATAAATATATTTTACGTAAAATACTGCATGCTTAAATAAAAATTGGAAACAATCTAAATAAATATTGGAGAGGAAATATGGGAGGTAAATGCATTTTAGAATATACAATTAAAAAAATTCTAATTAGGCTAATTGTTTACAGGTAAAACAATCATTATAAATGAAACAAAGTGCAGTAATACAGAGGTAGGAACATAATGGTAACCTTAAAAATTATACTTATATCAAATATTAGGACATAAATATTCACAGAAACTCTTTATTAGAACAATTTTGTACTTTCAAAGTTTGAAGACAGATTTCATCAGCATTATGAGTAAAATTATATATTTTTTATACATAATGAAAACAAATAATAGAAATGCAAAAATAAAGGAATAAAAAAAACTTACTTGGTCGCGAGACCGGTGGAGCTGGAGACTGCATCTGATAACTCATCTTGAATCGTATTTCTATTCAAGATGCAGTACTAAGAGCCCACCTCGCAACTGAAAGCAAAAACAGAATAATTCAGATATAATCGGAATCAATACAGATGAATTACACATATGAATCAATAACTATGAATTACACACATGAATCAATAGAGATGAATATGGAATAGAAAAACTGTCTAAAAATGAGTAATGATTTTACTCTAAAACATTTCCGTCCATGCAGATTTTTATTTATTTACATTCAGCAAAAGTGCATACCTTACAAAAGGTTAATTTCAAATAGATCGTCTACTACATGGACCGTTCAATTATCGCTCTAGTTCCTCTAAAAGAAACGCATAGCAAATTCAAATTGTAGGACTTTCGACAACAATACTCCTTTTGACCTGACGCATATCAGTGGTATGCGCCCAGCCCTCTTTATTGATAAACATGCAATCAATACGGTTTTGTAATAATTAATCAGCAGCCGTAGGTTTTAAGTTAAAGCAAGATTACAATAAATAGAATTCACACTTACATCTCTCCTAAGCACTCGTTACTTAGAATTTCTTGTCTTCATAGAAATATTTGTTCGTTCGATTTACGGCAATAATATGGCGTCACGATGTCAAGAAGTCAATTTTCGGCTTACCAATGTTGCCATTTCAGAAAAACAATTATCAAATGCAAATGAATAAGTGATAATTTAATTGAATTTTAAACATTTAGCATCTTTTATACAGTTTATTTCCCTTCTGTTGTTTTGAAAAGTTTGTGTTCTTTCATAGTTTTCAAATACTTATATTTTAGTGGATCGTCCGTAATTGTAATAGATGAAAAAAAAAAAATCGAAATCCTGCTCCGTCCGGTTTCTGATGATAATTTCTGATTGCAATGGATTTAATTCAAGAAGCGTAAATTACAGAACAAGCATTTTCTTTTTTAAATATACACCTAACCATCATCGAACTCTGAACGCTTTCATAGTTCTGATGTTCGAAGATTTCTTTTGCATGAAAATCGAAATTTTTAAAAATGATTGATTGAAATTCGTTCTAAGAAAATGCGAATAAAACTGAACAAAAAAAAATTGCAATATAAAAAATATTTTAGTGAACATGTTTGATATTAGCTTTATATAATATTTACATAACCGCTGCACGTGGCGCCGTGGCTTAGTTGGTTAAAGCGCCTGTCTAGTAAACAGGAGATCGCGAGTTCGAATCTCGCCGGTGCCTGGTTGGCTCCAATTTTTTTCTTCATCGTCTATTAGCTCAATTAATAAACTTTAAGACTTATTAAAATGTTTTTTGTTGAGTCCTATTTTTTTCTTTAAAAAGTTTTTAAATTTATTTTGTGGAATAAAAACTTTTACTTAATAAATAGGTTTCACCGGTTAAAGGATCATTTTTCGTATTTTTTTAATGATTTTAGTTCAAACTTTTTTTTTTTATTTCGTTAAGTAAGAGGATTTATGAATTTCTAACTATTTAAAGTCATTTCTTAATTCTTTACATTTTTTTTCAAACATCAAATACTTTTCTTTCGAATTGATACCACACTTTCAATGACTGCAAAATTAAATAATAATTGCAATAATAAAAAATATTTTTAATAATTTGCTAAACTAAATTCGGTAGTCCATTCTATAGTTTATTTGAATGATAAAATTCAATGGCAGAAGGAAACAAAAAGTTTCCATAATTTCAATTATTGTTATAAATTAATGAATATGACATATAAACAAAATACAATTTTTCCAAAATTTTTACGTTTAATTAGAATTATGAAAAATATTTTTTAACCCCAGGAATTGCCTTAAAGATCGAAAAAATTGGATAAGGTTTGAAACAGTATTCACAGAATAATTGTCTAGATATATATATAAATACATTTCTAATCGAAATATTTTTGTAGAAATTATGCAAAATTAAAAAAAAATATTTTAATTAGAAATATTTCATAAAGTACTAAAAAATTTGCTCTGGAAACTCCTTTATTATTTTAAAACTGATTATTAATAAAACTAAAAAAATCCATATTCATCTATCCTAACATAAGTACGATCTATTATTGAAGTACTCTCCCAAAGTATTAAAGCAAGTCCCAAAGTATTTATCTTAAATTGGTATGTTTCGCTGTGTACATTTTCTCAGAAGATGAATGTTTATATTCCATTTTTTTTTTTTTGTATAGAATGAACATTTCTTAGAATATTGAAATAAAAATTTAATGAAAATAATTATTTAATTGTTTACTTTTAAAATGAAGTCGTAATATTAAAATAAATACATTTGTGATCAGTAAAAAGTTAATAAATAATTTTGTATAAGGGGTATGTTGAAGTCTTTATTAAATAATTGTTTAAAGAATTAATTCAAATCTATATATTAATACGTGAAGAAAAAACTTTGTACCCCTTTTTAAGCACACTGCGCGCACGGAGGAGTGTGAGGTTTGGCATAGTTAAAGTTCATATGGAGAAGGAGTGCAGAAAGATAAAAATTATGTGTAATATATGTTACAAATACATTAAATAAAATAAAATAAAACATTCATTGTTTACGTTCATACACTGTAAAAAATTAGCGGAGTGAATTTGGAGTGAATGCGTATTGGATGATTTGTAATTTATTTAATCCCCCACAGTGAAATCCACTCCAAGAGAGAGTTTATTTAGATTATTTATAAAAAAAACTCTTCGGAGTGAAATACAAAATGCAGATGATTTAAATTTGTCAATGTCAAACACATATTAGTCTGTGGTCAAACAGTCGCACAGAGTAGAGATTGTCTCTAAGGGATTTTATATAGTATGCATTACTAATACATTAAATTAAATTAAATTAAACATTCATTGTTTACGTTCATACTGAATGTCAAACACATAAAAGTCTGTGGTCAACAGTCGGACAACATTTATTTTTTTAACGGCCCGGTTTTTATGTTTCAATAAAAAATATTTAAAAAAATACGAAGCACGTATTCTTTATTTCATTTTTGTATTAATTTTTTATTTAAATTTTATATGATTTGAAAAAGATAGGCAAATTAACTGTGTAGCCTTGGCGGAACTTGTCCAGTATAGCAATAACCCCCCTCCCCCAAGGAAATGCCAAAAAACGCGTTGTTTTTTAAATATAACTTAGCCAAGCAATACCTCATTTTTCCTATCAATCGTATTTTTCAAATAATTCGAAAATTAGTGCATAATGACATATTTGTACACGCCCGCAGCTGACGTAATAGAACAAAATTCAAAAAAATTATATGCAATGATTATAGAGGTATACCCTTTGACAAAAGAACCTCAATAACGTTCAAGCTTAAAAATTTAATGAATTCCGGTCGAATTTCGATCGCGGGGCGACCTCTAGTAAAAATGAATGCTTGAAAAAAGTTGACTAAGAAGCAAATAAGTATGTCTTATCCTCAATGTCTTATTTATTTGCATATATATTAAATAAGAATGAAACGAATAGCGATTTGGCTGAATACTCACTTTTTAAAAAAAAACATTTCACTTTTGATTGTAAGTAAAATATTAATCGAATTTTAGATGAAAAAATGGAAGATTAACAAAATTGTTTTTTATTATTTGCATATTTAAAATTGTTTTAACACTTTGAAGTATTTTTATAGCATTTTAGATACCTTAATCCCAATAAAAAGAAATGAGAAATTCTCTTCATTGTGGGATTATTTCAACTCGGAAGAAAATTCTCTGGATAAATTAAAATGATTAGAAGTGATTTTCTATTTTGACAAAGAACTTCTAATGGCTAGGATGAAGTGTCTACTTAATTGATGAGAAAAAATACAGGAAAATTTTCAAGATTTGCAAATTTAGCAAGTAAATATCTTTCAGTTCCTGCAAGCACAGTATATAATGGGCATTTATTTTCTGAAATAATTAATGTATGTGAAACTAAACGGTATAGACTTCTTCCTGAAAATGCTGAAAAATTATTGTTCTTGGATCATAATTTCAGGCTTTACAATGATAAATGATGTGTAACATTATTAAATACACTTACGCACTATGCAACTTAAAGTTGGGTAAATGTTAGGAAATTTTTTTGATAATAAATGTACTGAAATGTAATTCTGCATTGTTTAAAAACAACTTTTTTAAAAAATTATGATCCTGAATTTATTCGGCCGAATATCTATTTGGTATTCGGCTAGACCGAATATTCGGCAAATAGGCCGAATACCGAATATTCGTTACATCCCTAATATTAAAATTCGTTGTGTTATTCTTGTAGTTTTAAAATTATTCATAAGCCTCATAGTAGGAAAATGCTCATAAAAAAACTTGCCAATTCAAATTGCAAATGATTTAATAAAAGAAAATAAATTTTTATATAGATAAAATCAATAAATGAATTGAAAAATAGCAAAATTCAGGTGATTTTCTTTAAAATACTATTTGATCTTGTTATTGCATGAGAACCAAAATATGTTTAAGAAAAAGAGTATCATCTCAAAAATGCACAATTACAATCGTATCAAGAATTACACTCTTTTTTCTTTTCTCTCTCTCTCTCCATCGGAGGCAATTGAGCATGAGTTGTTAGATTACCATGATAAACATTATTGCGCATGTTATTTAACATCTAATTGCACGTTTCTTTACGCCACACTGTCACGTAACGCTATTCTTCCTCCTTTCAAGATGAGCAATGGATTTCAAAATTAAATTGGCGCGACACACTTGATACGAATTTGGAGACCACCTTTTATTTCCATTGCTTTATATAATTTCTCAAGTTCGAAACAATCTGGGTACAAAATGTTTGTGAAGTATTTATAAGCATTTATAAAAATTATGAATTCAAATTAAAAGAAAAAGGAAGTGCCATATCATTACTATTATACGATATTTTATTTTAATTAAAAAGGGATAAGACTAACAAATATATTTAAAAACATCCTTTATTTAAAATCAAGAATAGTTTTTGGAATTCACTTCGTGATTTAATTATTTCACTATTTCAAATTCATTTCTAAATTTATCTGAAATAAATATCTTTTGCTCTTAATCGAATAATCCTATTTAACAAAATTTCTTTGTATATTGAACTATAACTAAAACAATTAGAACAGATTCTGATTGTGTCTGTGTAAGGTTTGGAATATAAGGATTTGATTTTCAAGAGGAAGCTTGAAATTTTCAGGTACGTCACATTTACATATTTTTTTGAAGTCAGAATTTTACTGCTATATCAAAAGTGGAAAATATTCGGAGATAAAAAGTTAAATTTGCCGGTCGCTGTGTTCTATTATACAGGCAAACTCGGGAATTTTACTTGTTGGGAAAAACTGGTTGCAATTGAAAAAAACCTTTTACTAATTTTTATACCCCAAATATTTTTGTAGGCTTATCGTTCAGAAATGTTTAGATACGATTTTTTTTTTCGGTTTGATATTAATGCTACGTTTATTATCCATTAAGTTTTCCTTAAAAAAGAATTCTGATAATTCTGTTTTTTCAAATTCATTTTATCGTCTGATACGAAAAAGTAACCAACCAATAAGAATATTTCAACACTTCAGGAGAAAGGATAAAAATTCAAACTTTAAAATTATTTTTTTCTTTTTTAAGAACTGAACATTATTAATTTAATATTTTGTTAGACCTCTTGGACTTTTAAAAATAAGTAAGTAAACTTATAGAAAAGTGAAAACAGTTAATTTCTGAAATTCGAGATTTGGTTTATTTGATTGCAGTGGAGAAGGGAAAAAAATGTATACTAGTCTCTTTAAGAAATTATATTAAACATTTATTCTAAACGGATATGACAAAAATTTAAGAATTTTTTTTTTTATAGGTGATTGAATACATTATAGGACGACCGTATAAACATCTTTCATTTTCGTAATTTTTTTGTCTATTTTTGGCAATCTCTGTTGAAAATCCTGCTACGTTTATACTCAACGGGACTTTTGTTTTGGTTGTTTATGAAAAAAATCCCAAATCCATGTAAATTCGCGATAAAATAGAGATAATTTACACTTATAAAAAGGCAATGTTTGTATGTCTGCGATGTCCAGAAGAATCTATCGCACTTACACCCATGAAATTTGGCACACAGGTAGTCGTAATGGTGACTGAATGCACCTCGAATCCGGAATTTTAAAATTTAATATAGACAATTTTTTATTTAATGCTTTGTGTTGTTTTGGTTGATTTTTGGCACGTTTACGGCCGTAGTATCTTTTCTAATGATTGTTGAAAAACAATCTATGCACCATCGGATAGAACGAACAATTTTCGTTCTAATGAAGTTTGTTTTGAACGTCTAACGTAATTTACTGAATTTTCAGAAATTTTTAAAAAATAGTCAGTTTTGCGATCTAAATTTTATTTTTGTTTTTAAATTTGCTGCATCCAACGTTCTAATAACACTATTATTTTCAATTTTTTTCAGCTTATAACAGCAACGGTTCTGTCGGATTTAAAACAAGAATGGTTAAAATATCTTTTCCCGTTTTTTTTAAATTAATTTTTCCCTGGACAGTTAAAAGATATTTTTCCTCTAGCGAGTTTCCTCGCGCGGCACTTCTTCAGAACGTTGCTGGCAATTTTGATTGGCTGGCGGTGCAGAGCGCAGGATACGTCATAACCTTCAACTGAATGAATGACTTCGATTATTATTTTCGGATTAGATTTTATATTTTGCTTGCTGTATAATAATCATTTTCACATTCCAATTTTGTAATATTGTTTTGGATTAACGTACTCTGTACTGTAGCGCGAAAAAAAAAAATAAGCAGGAAAATCAATAATGTGTATCTTTTGTTTTGACTTTGTTTTCAAAACTTTTTCATGTCATTGTGGGTTTTTTTTGTTGGTTTTTTTTTTTTTTATTTTGTTGAAGTCCTAATTCCACGGGCAACGCCGTGCGTTCGGCAGTCTCTGAACGTGTTTAAATCTCGCATATTTTACTTGCAGTATAATAATCATTTTCACGTTACAATTTTTTAATATTGTTTCGGATTAACGTACTCTGTATTGTTTTTCTACAGTTGAAATGTCATTATCGCGAAGGAAAAAAAGCGGGAAAATCAATAATGCGTATCTTTTGTTTTGTTCTCAGAACTTTTTCATGTCATTATGGGCGTTTTTTTTTTTTTCTCATTTTGTTAAAGTCCTGATTCCACGTGCAACGCCGTGCGCGAACTGCTAGCCCGTTAATAATAATAATAAAAAATTGCCCTTAGAAAATCCTACCTTATTCGAGGTGGTTCTTTGTAGATTTGCTTCGAGAAAAGGTTGATATAGGTTTGTATATAGCTAGGGTTGCCATAATTGGGTTGCCAAGCCTCGATACAGGACGTTTAAGTGCTAAATAAATAAAACATGAAAAAAGACATGAAACTGAGAAAAGTGGGTTTATTTTACTCTGATAAAAAATCGATAGAGTTTAAGTAATCTAATAAAATTTACACGTAGATTAATAAAATATGACTGGGCTGAAAATAATCCTTTTTAGCCCAGTCATATTTTAAAGTTCATTTTACTTTCTTAATTATATCATTTTGCTCTTTCACATAATTATAAAATTGGACGCAAGTCATTTTAAAATTATAATGACTCAGAGTTTAGGGAGAAAACGGGACAAATTGTAATGCGGGACTGAGCAGTGTAGGGTCTTAGCTCAGCGATACTAAGCTATGAAGGACTCACCAGACGACACAGCCATATTAAGATATTAATATTTTAATGAAAATTCTTGATTAATTGAATTTTTACAATTTATACAAATTAATATCAATTTAAACAACTCCGCTTACTCAGGACGAGATAGCATAAGACAAGTCAAAAATCAATCTGGATACAGTTCGCAGATTTTCACGAGTTCACTCGAGGCAATGCAAAAGTTCTAAAGGTTCTACTCTAGGCGAGTATGAGTCCGAAGTCCGGAATAATGATCTGAGGGAAGAATCCGCTCAGATTTCTAACAGATAACCTCTCACGGGTTATATCAAGGGTTCCTAAGAACTTCTCACTCGAGACGAGCGATACACAGCCAAGGGTTGGCTTCGGTTAAACGGGGCAAGGCCCGGTACAGCAGCTTCTCAGCCAGAGAACTGTTTTCCCAAATTCTCCGTCACGAGAATTTAATTCCCCGGTTCTTCAAACGAACCCTATCTTGATCTCTCGATCATCCTCCTCTCCATTCCTCTCGGGTTCCAGCTTAAAAAATCCTCCTTGGGACCTGTCCTTTTTAGGCGGGGTCAAAAGTTCAGCTCCTCATTTGCAGGAGATGGGACCCTTTCTCCAAATCACAAAACTCTGTCTTTAACTCCTCAATCGCATTGGTGCTAGGCGCACGCCATGCATCTCC
Organism: Araneus ventricosus; assembly: GCA_013235015.1. Classification (NCBI taxonomy): domain Eukaryota; kingdom Metazoa; phylum Arthropoda; class Arachnida; order Araneae; family Araneidae; genus Araneus; species Araneus ventricosus. Next base: position 162,027 of record BGPR01001950.1, on the reverse strand, counting down.
CTGGCTCCGTGTGTGTCCACTCGAGGTCAAATGACGGTGAATTTCAAACGAAGACCCTCCGGGATGACGCAATCTGGGAAGGTTTTGTCGGCCCTTTTCTCCGGCCGCTCTCTGCTAGCGACCTGGGAGGCCCGGTCACTTTTTCCGTGGGAAAATTTGCGGGTGCTTTTCAGGACCTCACAGCAGTGAAATACGGTGTTCAGTCCCGTATATACGGGACGTATGGCAACCCTATATATAGCGAATACAAATTACAGTTTCACGTTTCGCGATCTGCCTTCTTGTGGAAGTGACAATTTTTTTCATTTATGGTTTCCTCCTTTTTATTTAAGTTCTTTCTGCATTTTAAATGCTTATCATTGCTTAACCTTTTCACGGCCGAATTTTATAAACATAAAGAGATACTTGGTTTTTTTAAAAATTTATTCAGCAGATTTTGAGTGTTTTCTTTTAGAATAATTTTCATTTAAAATAAGAACAAACGCATACAGCATATGCCAGATTCCTTGAAAAGGTTGTGTGTTGAGATTTTTAATGAATCAGATGTTCAGATATATAATATGCATCTGCTCCGCGACTTCAGACCTATGCAACTTACGGCCATCCGCACTTACGACAAAAAATAAATAAATAAATAAATAAAAAATAAACAAATAAAAAATAAAATAAAATTTCAAAATAAAACGTAATTTTATATTGCATTTTTGTTCACTGTTCGCACAATAGAGTACATATTATGCATTTTTCATATTGTGTGCAATAAATATTTGTACATAGATTGAATTTTTTGTGTTTATGTGCAATTTTATTATTCCTTTGACTGAAATTAGCGTTTAAAAATATGAAGTTCAACTTAAGACATGAATTTGATCGTAAGTCGAGGACTCCCTATATTTTGCAAGTATTTTAAATTCATAGTAAATAATGAAAATGATATTGACAATTAATACTTACGTAATTTAACAGCTAATTTTAAAAGGTGTTTTAAGCAAATGAGAATTATATCACAACAAGTTTAGTTTAGTTTTGAAGCAACACGAGGGCTATTTTGGGACGGACCTCGCAATTTCGAACCGCGGTCAGATGATGATCCATCAATTTTCCTACATGAAAGTCAAATTTTATTAGAGGATGGAGGAATTTTTTAAATCCGAAATCTGGAATATTTCCTGACGGATCTGAAACCACCTCAGGTGTAGGGGTCTCATTTTGTGTTTTAAAAGACAATCTAGTGTCTTACCAATGGTCCGCTAAGCTAAGAGATAATAATTCAATCTATCAAGCAGAATTAATAGCCCTATTGGAGGCGGTTGAATATGCCAGAGTGAATTATATTAACGAAGATATAACAATATTTGTAGATAATAAAGCGAGTATATTGGCATCGATTAACCCAAAAGCAAGAAATGTAATGGCAAGGATAAGATTTACCTATCTACTGGAGTCCCAGAATATCTATTTATCTTGAATTAAAGCTCAATCGGGCTATTTTGGAAATGAGCAGCAGATTATTTTGCGAAACAAGCAATTGAAATATCATCTAATGTTTTGACACTGAAATATCCAATATCACATCTAAAAAGGGTCCTCCAGAAAGATTTGTTGACTAAGTGGCAGAAAATGTGGACCGATGACGACACGGGCAGATCGACTTATTTAATAGTTCCAAAAGTTTCTTTTAAACCACTTCAATGGAATAGAGAAGAAATTTTATTTTTCATCAACCATATACTTTCCCAATATACTTTCATCGTTTCAAGTTGGCACCCTCACCTTTTTGCAGTTATATCAAATGATAAAAATGTTTTTAATAAAGTAAAAAGTACTCTAATGAAACACAACATGCTAAAAATCCGTTTCGTTATTCTTCCCGACCAGTTATTTAAAAATAATCTTGCGGAAAGAAACCGTTTGCCAATGAATATCATTTACTACGAAAAATCATACAAATGATCACTTTTAAAATGTTTTGATAAGTAGATAAAATTTTTTAATTTAATGGATCACCTGTTCAAAATTATTAATGTATAGCACAATACTGTTGTATTAATAATGGAGGCAAAAAGAAGGAGATTTGAACCTCTAATCTAATAGTGATTCGTCTGGCTTGATTGCGCCAGCCATTACATTCCGTGCGTAGCGATTTTTACAACACGCAATTTTCAGAAAGAATGAATGCCAGCTGTTATCAAGGCATGTTCATCATGATAAAAATAAATTATCATGTTAAAAAATCTAATGTTTTTATATATGATAAATCATTTGTTAGCAATAAACTGAAAAAAACAACAACTTAATATTATAACGACCCTGCTACCTTCGTAGGGATCACTGAGAAAGCCATTACTTTTAATTCACAGAAAAAGACTTCAGGTTGAAATGAAGATGGTTCCTTGAAATGATAAGTACTTATTTAATGAACACTTAATGATTATTTACAGTTATTTATATTTTTCACTAGCAGTACGCGCACGGCATTGCCCGTGGAATCAGGACTTCAACAAGATGGGAAAAAAACCCGCCCACAATGACATTAAAAAGTTTTGACAACAAAAGATACACATTATTGATTTTCCCGCTTATTTTTTTTTCGCGATAAACAATATTAAAAAATTGCAACGTGAAAATAATTATACTGCAAGCAAAGTATACGAGATGAATAAATACATTAAGATACTGCCGAAAATAATAATCAGTGACCCAATTCAAGGTTATGACATCATCTCCACTTCAACCTATCACATAGCCAGCTGCGTTCAGGAAAAGTGTCGCAGGAGAAAATTAGCTCAAGAAAAATAACTTTCATCTGCTCAGGAAAAAAATTAATTAACAAAAAACGGGAAAAGATATTTTAAACGTTCTTGTTTTAAATCCGACAGAACCGTTCTAGTTATAAGCTGAAAAAAAATTGAAAATAATAGTGTTATTAGAAAGTCGGATGCAACAAATTTACAAACACAAATAACATTCCGATGGCAAAACTGACTATTTTTTAAAAATTTCTGAAAATTCAGTAAATTACGTTAGAAATTCAAAACTAACTTCATTAGAACGGAAATCGCGTGCTCTTTTCCGATGGTGTGTCTATTGTTGCCGTACAATTATCCAAAATCATGCTATTGATAAATTAGTGCGAAAAATCAACCAAAACAACACAAAACATTAAATAAAAAATTTTCTAGACGAAATTTTAAAATTTCGGCTTCGAGGTGCATTCAGTCACCATTACGACTACCTGTGTGCCAAATTTCATGGCTGTAAGTACGATAGATTGGTCTGGACATCGCAGACAAACACACACACAAATATTGCCTTTTATAAGTATAGATAGAAAAGACAAGTATACATTTTTCCGGTTCAATAACACCGGATCTCTTCGCGTGTTTTACTTTCTCACCAGGGTTGCCATATTGGCCTTATTAAGGCCAAATTTTCGAAATTTGGCCTTTTTTCAAAGCGGTTGGCCTTACGAATTTTCAGTTGGCCTTAAATTAATTTTTCGCCTTTTTTTGCTTTATTTTCATTCATGATTTTTAAAACTTCTTTTTATAACTATTTCTACTTTTGTTTCATAAAATTTTTACATTCTAAAATAATATTTAGAACGGTACAGTGTATGCGATCTGGATATTAGATGAATAATATCAAAACTAAAAAAAAGAGCATTCTTGAAAATTTTATTTCTTATTAGAAACGCTTATTAAGAATCTGAAATCAATTTTATTTATATTAATGGAATAAACCTTTTATGCTGCTTATTATTTATTTTTAGTACAGAATTGCTTTTCATTTATTATGACCAGACCGGGGAAAAAAAACTTGCATACTTTAGTTCACTGATGAAATAATATTCTATGTTCAGCTATTTCATTTAACCATCACTTTTCATTGTAAAGCTGTTTATGGAGTGGTTAAGAATTTTTTTTAACTTCAATATTGTTTCATTAATAGAGTATTGATCATACGTCGTTCTAAAGTGATTCGTTTTCATAAAATAAAACATTTTCTAAACGTAAATTTAGCGAAAAATAAATACTCTAATCAGTTTTTCAAATTTGGCCTTCTTTGGCCTTATTTTTAAGAATGTTTGGCCTTATTTTGTCATTTTGATCTGGCAACCCTGTCTCTCACTCACTGTCCAAAAGTCATCTCCTAGAGGGAGGGACGCAGCGCCACCTGTCGGATAAATACATGTGTTACAATATTTGTTTTTGTTAAATCGTACAAGAGCTATTGAAATATTCACATTGATTATTCGCAATCTTGCTATTTTGTTTCGCGCAGTTATATAACGGAAAGTAATTGTTACAAAATTATAGTGTTTAAAACCAATTTTGAAAAAATTATTAAAATTGAAGAAAAAACGCTCGGAAATAGAATTGGAATCATTAAAAAGCTAATTTTTAAAATTTAACAGTGGTGTAAAAAAAAAAAAAATGTTTTTCGTGCGATAATAAGCTCCGAAGCTATCGAGAAAAAATGTCAAAATTTCATTTAATTTTAAATTAGATAAAAAGAAACTACTTAAAATTTATTATCACTGAATCTAGTTAAAATTATCACTGAAAATCTAATTTGCTTATACAGTAGAGTCTCCCTACAACGAAGTCTCTCTACAGCGAATTTCTCCTTATAACGAAATTTTTTATCGGAATGTTAAATAACATTCAAAATCCTCTCCATATAATGAAGTGGTTGTCTCCCTATAACGAATTTTTTCAGAGGTTTATCTTTTCGATGTTTGTCATTTTTGAAGAAAGTTGATCATTTCTGTGCAACCAATTCGCTCACACGTGCCTGTTTCTAGAACCACTCACTCTTAAAATGTGAAAATTTTTCTGAAAATTCAACATCACGAAATGCAAAGCAATGTAAAATAATGGAATTTTTCAAGTAAAATAAACGTAAGTACTTACTAGTGCATATTATTCTCTAAATTCGTGAATTGTCTTAACTTTTGAGCATTTTGTTTATGCAATAAAAATTAATATAATTTTAACAAATTTATAATATATATTACTTCATTTGTAATTGAAAATCATCATTAAATACATTCGAACTTATCGCACCTATTGAAAAGTTTGGAACATTTACTTAAATAACTGCAAAAATCTCTAATCTCCGTATAACGAAATTTTCTCTATAACGAATTTTTCAATTGGAACCAAGCGATTTCGTTATAGGGAGACTCCACTGTATTTTTATTTTTAATTTTACAGTTGTGTATAAAGTAGTTTCTTCACGATAATATGCTCCAAAGCTATTGAGAAAAAACTTTAAAATCGCTATTAACTTTTAATTAATTAAAAATCTAATTAATATTTTGAACAATTCGTTCTTTTTGACCTCCTACAATTCAAGAAGTAACTACATGCCAAATTTGGTAACTCTAGGTCCAGCGGTCTGTCCTATGAATGATTTTTGAACCACACATGTTCCTCGACGTGATTTACAGATAGTATGTCAGCTTGTTAGGGTCATTCTCACGAAAAAGGTACAAATAACTAAAAAAAAAAATATTTTACAAAAGTATGTAAAAAATCTTAAAAATTGCATGGGTAATTTATGTATTTATGACCATTTAAGCTTAATAAATATCCTTATATTAGTGGTCAAGTTTTCTATTTTATTTCTCACTGTTTTATTTTATTTAAAAAATTTTTGACCTGTCCGCGAAGGAGACATGATAGTCAACGGAACTTTTACATTTTAAACGAAAGCATAATTGGCTAATTATTGGGCAGATTTGGTACAGGTTTATTTCTTATAATTAAACAATAAAATAGTTATTAAAAACCAGTGCAAGAAAAGTTAACATTTTAAAATAAATAGAACTTTTTAAATAATGGTCCTAACTGTTAAATAATATTTACAGACAATTTCAAATCAATGAAAGTCAACATTTTGCAGGAAAGTAATCAATTATATACTCGATTAAGGAATATCATAAATTTATTTATTAATAAACAATCCAGTAAGTCTCGTATTAAGTGTTTTTCTACTCTCTTCTCTTCTGAATTTGAGCCATCTGACTGCTTTGTCTTTTTATTTTTTGATGTTTCCACTTTAAAAAAAAATAAATTTAGCTATTAAAATGTTTGTTATACGTTATTGAAGCTTTAAGATTATATTCTACATGAACTATTTATCTTAATTCTTTTCGAGAATATTTTTCATTTTTAAAAAATACAAAAGAAAATCACTAATTTCATAAGAAATATCTACCAAAGATTTTTAATTGTTATTATTTTAATTTAACTATCTGTATCATGATTTTTGTGATTTTGTCTCTTTCTTGGACAATTCCATCCTCTCTGTGGACATAATGTGTCGACGGAGGAGACAGAAACTAAGTTTTGAAGTTTTAAATGCTTTGGTTTTTAGGTGGCTAAAGTAGTGCACTTATTTTTATTAAATGCGATACAAAGTCTATCAAAATTTTCTATTTTAATCATAAATTAGATTTTTCTTAACTTATTTATGATGACCACGGAGTGGACGCTGAGAACTTTGCCAAACTCTAAATGGAACTAATAAATTGGAATATATTCAATAAATTCACAATAGAGCAGCGAAAAGTTTTCCTTAGAAAACAAATTGTCTGCCTTTCTTCTAAACTCTTTCATGGTGATTTGACATGAGCTGCCATTTATGATATTTTTTTAAAGTTAATTTCTGTATCCACGGAGGAACACGTATTTGACTAGGGACAAAGTTTAAAAATTGATTTCTAAGAAAAAAGAATTGTTTTAAATAAAAATGTTAGGTTAGACTTTCACTAGAGACTTAAGACTAGTTAATGCTGAAAAAAAAATGCTTGAGTGTCAGTAAAAATTATTTTGAATTTCAGATGTAGGGACTTTCACGGAGGGGACTTTTTGTCTTATATTCATTGAAAAATGAGATTTAAATAGTAAAACTATTTTAGTAGAAAAACGTATTGAATAGCTTTCTTAAAACTTAAATTCTACATATGAATAAAAATATTAGGACATTTGTTGCGATTTCTAATATTTATCACCTCGGGACTGTGAAAAGCACGTATTCGTGAGAAAGACCCTTTAACATTATCATGTTAAGAAAAAGAACCAGCGGTAGTGTTCTCCCCAAAACTTTCTCGTATACTTCCCCCAAAAGATGCCGTTTCTCCTTCCCCCGCGTGGCTAAAAAAAATTCGAACCTACTGTTATCCAGAATCCAACGACTATCAGAAGGTTTTTCATTATAGTGATTGAAAAATATCGAAGTAAAGAATTCAAAGAGATGCGCACCGATTAAAACGCATCTATCGCACACTGCTAGGTTTCACTCTTGCCGTCTGAAGGACAAACTGACGTAATTCTCTCCTTTCGGGAGCACAGACGATTGCTGCCGTACGCTTGCGCGTGGAGATAGCGGATTGGTTTCAATGGTAAACTATACAGGCCGACAGACAGTCAACCCTTTGACGGATTTGGCCCAAAATTTTATACGGGCCTACATTCATGACGATAAAACTGTGTACCAAATTCTATCCATCTAGCTATTCAAGTTTTTGAGTTGTAGTGTTCGCATGACCGCGAATATACAGACAGACAGACTTCCCATTGACGGATTTTGTTCAAAATTTAATAGAAACCTACAAATTATGTTTAAAGACCACATACCAAATTTCATCCCCGTAGCTCTCATAGTTTTCGAGTTATCGTGTTCACAGACAGACATAATTCCAAAATTGTGGTTTTCGGACTCGGGGAGGTCTAAAACGTGGAGATTCGTCAAAATCTCGAGTTCGAATTTTTTGACGATTACAATACTCTCTCTTTGTATACTTCGTATACGAGAAAGTAAAAAAGAAAAAGGGGGAAAAATAATAATTGAAAAACAGAATGGGTTAAAGCAGGAGTGTTATTTTTGCTGCCGAGTGTTTCTCATCATTCCAAGTCAGTAGTTGAACCGAAAGCCCAGAGAAATGCCAGTAGGTTAGTGGAAGTGTATCACTTGCTCAGTGCCAAAGAAAACCGAAAACAATTTCTCTCTGTTAGCGCCGAAAATTATTTTGGTAAATAGAGAGCGCGAGGACTTCCGCTTTATTTGGCGCCAAAAAAACTTTTCGTTTGTCGCCGCGGCAACCCTGGGCGTGGGGATGTCTCTCTTCCGGCGGGCGAAAGCACGCACACCAGGGGGGTTGACTTCTCAAGGATCGTTTGCTCCTCCGCCTCCGCAAACGATTTCGCACCAGACACAAAAAGGATAAAACATGCTTGTAAATTAGTGTTATCATGACAGATGTGTTGTTGACAGGTTTCAATTGGATTTCGTGTGTGTGTGACCAGTGATACTTCTGATACCAAAGGATTATTTGGAATATATCTATAAAAAAGGGGTAAGTCTTTTTCTCCTGTCACTTTATTTCGTTCTAAGGAGACGTACGCAGACACGTTCCCAGCCACTTGTACCGCCTTTGGTACATTTTTAGATAACTTGACAGTGTCGGATAAGACATGCTCTTTCGAACTCTTTTTTCCAATCGTGTCCCAACTTAATAAGTCGGCATTGACCGAACGAACAAGCAAATATATACAGTTGTATACGGTTGCAGCTCTCCGTATAGAATGATTTTAACAAGACTTGCTGAAAATTAATATATAATTGAAACAGAATGGAACAGATTCCGCGTGCCAACATGTACTGCACGCAGGTTTTGAAATTGATTGTCATATTGTTTGCAATTTATGTCACGTTCATTTATTAAACCTTTCCTGTTAAGTTTAATAAATTTAATAAAGATAGTTTTTAAAACCAAATTTCTGATATTGTTTCTAAAAGGTGGAATTTTTTATTTAATTATTTTCTACATTTTAGTCTTAATTTATTATTCATTCTTATAAATAATACGGAATCTTGAAATCAAATTAATGGAATGCTGAAATCAAATTAATGAATGTTGAAATCAAATTAATGGAATTTTGAAATCAAATTAATGGAATGTTTAACTCAAATTAATGGAATGCTGAAATCAAATTAATGGAATTTTGAAATCAAATTAATGGAATGTTGAAATCAAATTAATGGAATGTTGAAATCAAATTAATGGAATGCTGAAATCAAATTAATGAATGTTGAAATCAAATTAATGGAATGTTGAAATCAAATTAATGGAATGTTTAAATAAAATTAATGGAATGTTGAAATCAAATTAATGGAATCTTGAAATCAAATTAATGGAATGTTGAAATAAAATTAATGGAATGTTGAAATCAAATTAATGGAATCTTGAAATTATCTCTCAGATTCTACAGGCGGCATCACATGTAGGGAATCAAAATTTGATTAAATCAATCGAATGATTAACAATTAAGTTCTGAAAATGTTAAAATAGCGTATTGTCAGCGAGAACACACAAGTATAGAAAATCTCAAAACTCTAGCGCATCAGGAAGATTGAAAAATCAACTTCAAAATTCCATCTTTACAAACATGAAACACGCGGAGTTAAATAAAAGTAGGTCATACAATGAAATCGTTTTCCAAATGACGTCAAAGACCATCGATTTTAAATTTGGTTCAGCAAGTTATCCAGCTGACAGCAAACATCAGGACATTATCAGGAAGCCTCCTTTCCGTCGTCAATTCATGCTCACGTGTTACACGTCAAATGCGTCGCGCCAGTTTAATTTTAGAATTCATTGCGCGTCTTTCAGAAGGGCAAGAACGTGATGTCACAGCACATTGCAAGAGACAGCGTGCGGGTGAATGTTAGTTGATACGTGCATTGTGTACGTTTGCCATGCGTTAATCACGCCACGCAAATTGAATCCGTCGCGTTGTAACAGAATTCAGGGGGCAAAAGCTATAAAATTATATTTTTAATGTATTTTGCCCATTAAATTGCCGGATTAAATGAAATAAAAACACGTTTGACGAAAGCAGATGCTCTTAAATAAAATCTTCCATCCTTTGTTGATGTCATATTTTTGTAATTACCATCCACGTCATTTCAAAATTAAAAACATATGTGATTATAATAATGAAGAAAATTTCGTAATTAAATCTTAAACATCCTATGAATGCTGTTAGTTTTTTTGGAAGTCTGTTTTTACCAATCCTGTTTCTATTTGATTTAATTAATGGTTGACAGTTTGATATTTGAGGGAAATAATCATAATAATAATGATGATAGAAAGTCGAGTTTGAATGAAATTGCTTCCATTGTTTGAATGTTTTCGTTGCTCTGAATTTGTTTATTGTGCGATTTTTTCGAAAAGCAATTTTTCAAAAGTACTTTGCGGAAAAATTAGCGTTCTGTAAGATCCAGAGTTACTGACATTTACATGGATTTACTTTTGGAAGCAGTTACTACCAAAAAGATTCCTTCAAAAGACGAAACATAGTAGCAGGTGCCAAGTTCAGGAAGAAAACGTCATTTTAACTGCTTTTTACTTTCTCGTATACGAGGTATTCAAAGCGAAAGTATTGTAATCCTCAAAAAATCCGAACTCGAGATTTTGACGAATCTACACGATTTAGACCTCCCCGAGTCCGAAAAACACAATTTTGGAATCATGTCTGTCTGTGTGTCTGTATGTCTGTGAACACGATAACTCGAAAACTATGAGAGCTACGGGGATGAAATTTGGTATGTGGTCTTTAAACATAATTTGTAGGTTTCTATCAAATTTTGGACAAAACCCGTCAACGGGAAGTCTGTCTGTCTGTATGTCTGAAGTCATGCGAACACTATAACTCAAAAACTTGAATAGCTAGATGGATAAAATTTGGTACACAATTTTATCGTCATGCATGTAGGTCCGTATAAAATTTTGGGCGAAATCCGTTAAAGGGTTGACTGTCTGTCGGCCTGTATAATTTACCATTGAAACCAATCCGCTATCTCCACGCGCATGCGTACAGAAGCAATCGGCTGTGCTCGCGAAAGGAGCGATTACGTCAGTTTGTCCTTGAGACGGTAAGAGTGAAAACTTGCAGTGTGCGATTCTTTACCTAGATATTTTTCAAACACTGTAATGAAAAACCTTCTGATAGTCATTGGATTCTGGATAACAGTAGGTTCGAATTTTTTTTAGCCACGCGGGGGAAGGAGAAACGGCACCTTTTGGGGGAAGTATACGTGAAAGTTTAGGGGAGAACACTCCCGCTGGTTACTTTCTCGTATACGAAGTATACAAAGAGAAAGTATTATAATCGTCACAAAATTCGAACTCGAGATTTTGACGAATCTCCACGTTTTAGACCTCCCTGAGTCCGAAAAACACAATTTTAGAATCTTGTCCCGCCTGTCTGCCTGTGAAATAGATAACTCGAAAACTATTAGAGCTAGAGCAATGAAATTTGATATGTGTTCTTTACATCTAATTGGTAGGTTTCTATCAAATTTTGGACAAAATACGGCCACAGGAAGTCTATTTGTCTGCCCGTGTTCATGTGAGCACGAAAACTTAAATAACTAGATAGATAAAATTTGGTACGCAGTTTTATCATCAAGAATGTAGGTCCGTATCAAATTTTGGACCCAATCCGTCGAAAGGTTGACTGTGTGTCGGTCTGTGTAATCGCGTACTTGTGAACACAATATCTCCTTAACACAATGACTTAGATAAATGAAATTTCGTATTTGGCCTTCTAACCTTAATTTTATATTTGTGTCCAATTTTTGTTTCAGTCGGTTAAAAAAAAGGCGTTCAAATTGCATATTCAATTTTCTTAACCGCTTAACTTAACAGCCCCGCACTGAACTCGTGCATCGAATTATCGAAATTTTAGTCTTATAAACTAAAATTGAATCATTAATTAACTTTATAATTTGACACAAAAAATATGTAGGATCCATAAACATCTCAAGTATCCTATGCCTTCTTAGATGAATGAAAACGACAGCCCCTTTCCAAAACAGGAGCGGTCATCTTATTAGATAGCAAAGAAAACTATTCAGTTAAGTGTTTAATATGACGCAAGGCCATTTTACGTCTTGGCGATACTCGTGGCCGTGGCGCGCACTGAAGGAAACTCGTGGTTGGTCATTGCATTCTGAGTTACAGTAGGTTCGAGTTTTTTTATCCACGCGAAGGGAAGGGAAATTACACCTGTTTGGGAAGTATACGAGAAAGTTTATGGGAGACCACTCCCTCTGGTTTTAAAAATGATAATGCTTCTAGGCCGGCCTACTGTCTGCAAATTGTGTCACGAGTGTCGCAAAAATCGTTCAGAAGCTCTACACGGCAGATCGTTGGACCTACAACTATCAAATTTGTTACGAGGTTGCTTCGTGAGAAGAAGGGCTCCGTAAGAAAGGGCTTTTCAAAATTTTATTAGATTTTTGATAAAAATTTATCGAAATTTGAACGTTCTTCCTCAATAATTTCGGAGCATATTATGATACACAATTTTTTTCACCACTTCAAAATTGTAAAAAATTTGCTTTCCAGCAATGCCAATCTCCTTTTCGTGCAATGGTTTCTTTAATTTTAATAAATTTTTCAAAATTAATTTTAAGCACAAATTTATAATAGTGCAAAACAAACAATGCAGCAATATTGGGAATAATCGAAGTGAAAATTGTTATACCTCGTGCGTCTCATCAAACATAAATATTAGATTTTTCTGTTTATTGCTAAACCAATGCTGTAGCATATTTCAAAGCACTGGATGCTTTTAGACATGGCAGTGTTGTTAGATTGGCACTTTTTCTGTGAGCTGCGTGTTGCGCTGCGCACAGAATGCAACGGCTGATGCAATCATGCCTAGAACATTATCATGCTACGATGTCTCCCCCACCCCTCCTTTTAGGTAGATTCATTATAAGAAGTCTATCTATTGAAATGGTTCGCATGAAACGACTTCCTGAAAATTTCTATATTATATCTGTCTATATATTATAACTATCTATAATATATATATATATATATAAAATCATACAAGAAACAAAAGACTGTATATATATATAAACAAAAGAAAACATTAAAACCATTTCAGAAAAAGAAAACACCAAAGGAACAAAACAGAACATAACGCTAACAGCCGGGATGCATCATCAGCAGGGTTCTATTTTGGTTTTTTCTTTTTCTGAAATGGCTTTAATGTTTTCTTTTGTTAATATTTCTCACTTTTCGGATGTACTACTGCATTGTCGAATTCACCGTGTTAGTGAAGTTTCTCCATATTTAAATCTGTTGTTTATGTTATCCATAAAGTATCCGTTTCCTAATGTTTACTTCATTTGAATTAGTATTTCTTCGATTAAAGTATTAATTTCTTGATTGGTTATTGCTCTTTTTGCATATAAATGTCTTTTATAACAAGTTACCTTTTTTGGAATAGTAACATTAATCGTCAAATTTATAGAAATCTCGTCTTAAATTATATTCATAGAAGCACTATTTTAGTCACTGACAGATTGAATCAGCAGTCTCATATTAATACATTTCTTGAAAATGCTATGGGTATCATATACATTTCATGTATGCTTATGTTAATAAGAAATATTTAAAACCATTAAATTAAAAGTCTTTTAGATTTATTTTTGATTAGTCGTATGTAATGGAATTTAACAAAGATTTTTTAATAAACCACTTCATAGGTAGATGGCGCCACTAGATTCAGAATAAGATTGCATCATATATTTATTTTTATATACATTTATAAAAATATATATATTATTATAAAACGTTAAATTTAATTTATATTAAAGGTTAATTTTAATATTTTATAGTGTTTTATTATAGTATTAAAAGCTTAATTTAGAAATAATATTTTCACTTTAAATGCGGAACTGTCTTTAGGATAATGCACAAGTCCTAACAATATTTATAACTATTGAATTTGTATGTTATAAGTTATATATTTTATCGTTTCTAATTTTGAAATATTTTTGGGATTTATTCCCTTATTTTTTCGTTTTTCCAACAAATGGCTTTCGCAGAGGGTTGGCGCCACAAAATCTGGATTTAATGCGACACACATCAGTTCCCAAGGTTGATAGGCATTTGATTGTTGGAATTCCAATTCTAGGTTGTCTTTTTCATAGTGTAATAGTTTTAAATAAAACTTTCTTTTTATTTCATTTGTATGATTATTGATAAAGTAATTCGATTTTAATTTTAATTTTTAGATTAATATTTGTATGTATTGAAAATATAACACATGTTTTGATTAATTGATATATATATATATATATATATGTGATATTTTAATTTTTTAACTTTCCTAAATAATCTTAACGACACCTCATTTTAAATACTTCTACTTTCATCATAATAAACACACTACAACTTTCTTTTCAAATCACGAGTTTCTAAAGGGGAAATTCCCTTTCCTGGGTACTTAAGCGTTCTGCGCATTCATTTCTGCCCTTTTTCACGCCAGCATGTAAGCTTTCAACAACAACGCGCCGCTCGGGCGTAAACTTTTGAATATTGGTCATGGAACTACGTAAAAATTAAGTACTTTACCTATGAAGAAATAACGTAATGCCTGAATAAAAGAAGATTTAAGCAAAAATGGTCTCTTCTATGATCAAAATGGACTGCCTTTCACCTTTTTAAAGCCTGATCTTATATATATATATATATATATGATTTTAACCAGCATAGGATATGTTGTAAGTATAGTGAAAATCCTTGTCGAGTTCGTAGATAGGCTATCCAGCTCAAAGGGGGTGGAAATGGCGTGGGAGGTTGAAATTTTCATTTCCCCATAATTCCTTTACAATTGAAAAAATAAAGAATATTCAAATTAAGCGAATTATTGCCTTATCATAACGAACAATTTTTGCATTTAAATATTTTTTATATCTGCAATTGCTTAGAAGTTATCAGCTAAAAAGGGATTTTCCCTCCCTTCCCCTTAACTTAAAGTGCATTTCAACCTATGCATGTTACCCCTTATTTGAAAGCTCTGGTCATTTGCAGTCTATTCCATTCTCTTTCATTCTTGCAGCTCTAATCCTTATGAAAATAGAGGGCGAAATGTTCTTTTCCTTATATCTCCGGACTTAGGGAAACTACCTTTGCCTTTGGGCTTTCAGACAGAGATTTTTGTACTTATGTTAGCCATTCAAACTGAAATATTTGATGCATAGGATTCAAAGCAATTGTCCAGTAATGCTGATGGCGAGTAACCGTGCAGAAACAAAATGTTACTGAAAATTTTGCAACGTACGATCATTCAACTATAGTAAGATCTGGAATACAGAAGTGAAGACTAAGCAAATAGTTCGTGTTCCAATTCTTTCGAAAAAAATGCGTCTCTCAGGTAGAAGTGCGTCGTTTTAAAATACCCACCCTGAGACAGATGTCAAAACAACACTGGAGGCCATGACATTAAACAAGGCTCGAGGAATGCGGAAAAAATAAACATTGCACAAAATACTGCAGAATGCCAAGGCTTAGAGCAAGCGCTATTATACAACTTTGAATTTCATTTTCTGGATCAGGGCTTCTTAAGCCTTTTCCACTAGGATCCCATTTGGGGCAGCAAAATTATTCCACGACCCCATCTGCAAATGAAAAATTAATTCGCGACCCCAGATGTAAATATAAGTAGAATAATAAATAAGAAAATAAAGTATTAATTAGTGATAAACGGAAACTTCGCGAAATGCTTTTATTTTTAATATTTCTGTGAAATGCTTTAAATCTGAATGACTTTATGAATTATTTTTGAAAGTAACATTAATTGACAGAAACATTCATTCTCAGTGTTTTCGTAACCCCATTTGGGGGCGGGACTCATAGTTTAAGGAGCTTTTAGATAACTTTTTTAATTTACTGAAAGTTACGTACAAGTAACCAAATGTAATTTCATTGTAGGTATCGCTAGGGTTGCCATACGTCCAGTATACACGGGGCTCTCACCGCATTTCACAACTTAGTCCCATATAACAATTTGTCCCGTTTTCTCCCTAAACATCTTCAGTAGGGACAGTTGAAGCAAATTTGATTTGCCATTATAATTTTTTAATGACTTGCTCCCAATTTTATAATCATATAAAAGTAGAAAATGATATAATTAAGAAAGTAAAATCAACTTTAAAATACTATTGGTCTAAAAAGGATTAGCCTCGCATCTTTTTATTACTTTCTCGAATACGAAGAGAAAGTATTGTAATCGTCAAAAAATTCGAACTCGAGATTTTGACGAATCTCCACGTTTTACACCTCCCTGAGTCCGAAAAACATAATTTGGGAATTATGTCTGTCTGTGAACACGATAACTCGAAAACTATTAGAGCTACGGGGATGAAATTTGGTATGTGATCTTAAACATAATTTGTAGGTTTCTGTCAAATTTTGGACAAAATCCGTCAAAGGGAAGACTGTCTGTCTGTATATTCGCAGTCATACGAACACTATAACTCAAAAACTTGAATAGCTAGATGGATAAAATTTGATACACAGTTTTATCGTCATGAATGTAGGTCCGTATAAAAGTTTGGGCCAAATCCGTCAACGGGCTGACTGTCTTTCGGTCTGTATAATCGCACACTTTTTTCTTTTTGAAACGAACTCCATGCGCATGCCTACTGGTAGCAATGCCTGTGCACGCGGTAGGATTACGCCACTTTGTCCTTGAGACGGTAAGAGTAGAAAATCGGTTCGCGTTTAATCGCACGCATCTCTTGGATTCTTGACGTAAAATATTTTAGAATCACTTTAATCTACAATGAAAAACCTTCTGATAGTCATTGGATTCTGGATTAGAGTAGGTTCGAATTTTTTTATCCACGCGGGGGGGGGGGGGGGGAAACAGCACCTTTTTGGGAAAGTAGACGAGAAAGTTTAGGGGAGACCACTCCCGTTGGTTATTCTACGTGTATATTTTGTTAGATTGTTTAATCTTTATTGATTTTTTTTATCAGAATAAAATAAACCATTGCCTACCTACTTTTTTCACATTTTATTTATTTAGCATTTATACATCCCGTTTCACTGCTTGGCAATTACGGCAACCCTACCTAAACTCAACTAACTACTATTGCATATTTACGAGCAAGAAACACCAGTATTGGCAACGCTGAGATTCTATTCAACCAGTTTGTATACATCTAAAACATTAATTAGAGCAAAATAATACCAACAAAAACTGAATAGCAGTGGCAACGAGTCGGGTGGGGGTCGCGAGGGGGGCAGTTGACCCCCTATTTTTTAAGGGAAAATTAAATTTTATTTCATTTCATCTGCATAAAACCAGGAATTATAAAAAAGCAACAGTGTTCGTTATAACTGGCTGATCGTTTCACTAAATTTTTAAATTTTATTGTCTACCCTCTATACTCCCGGGTGTTTTAGACGTCTATAATATTTCGTGCCCCCTCATTATACCCAATCGCCGCCCCTGCTGCGTAGGATCTATGAAATTGAGTATGGAAGGGAAATGGCTGCAGTTTTTACTTTCTCGTATACGAAGTATACAAAGAGAAAGTATTGTAATCGTCAAAAAATTCGAACTCCAGATTTTGACGAATCTCCACGTTTTAGACCTCCCTGAGTCCGAAAAACACAATTTTGGAATCATGTCTGTCCGTGAACACGATAACTCGAAATCTATTAGAGCTAGATGGATGGAATTTGGTACGTGATCTTGACACATCATCTGTAGGCTTCTATCAAATTTCGGATAAAATCCGTCCTCGGGAAGTCTGTCTGTGCGTCTGTCCGCATTCATGTGAACACTATAACTCAAAAACTTGAATAGTTAGATGGATAAAATTTGGTACACTGTTTTATGATGAATGTAGGTCCGTATTAAATTTTGGGCCAACTCCGTCAAAGGGTTGACTGTCTGTCGGTCTGTATAATCGCATACTTCTAAACATTATAACTCGTAAAGCCTACGGCTTTGACAAATAAAAATTGGTATTCGGCCTGCTAATATTAATTGTAGATCCGTGCCCAATTTTCGTTTCAATCGGTCTAAAAAAAGTTGTTCAAATCGCCTATTTATCTTTTCTCATCAAATAGGCGATAGGCAGGCCGTTATTGCGTAATTGCGCAATTCACTTAGGCTAATCCTTTCCGCTTCTACCCACGCCTTTCGCCTCCAAGCTTCCGATTACCAAGCTTTTTTTCTCCACTGCGTTAGGGACGCTTGTTTGTTTTACTGCCTTTTAGCTTATTTTTTCTCCACATGTGTTAAGAGTATACGAGAAACCCAACTCATTTCCCAATGTGCTAGAGTTTTGAAATTTGCCACTCTTGCGTGTTCTCGATGACAATACAATATTTTAATGTATTTAGAACAAGGATGTCAAGCTCAAATGCTGAACAAATGGCCGAATGAACAAAATCTAAGTGTGTGTGGGCCGCAAATAAACAAAAACTTCAATATTTTATAGAAGCGTAGGTTTGTTTTAAAAATACAAAGATTAACTAACTGACTGAAAAACACACATAAGACAAATTCAAAACAACAATATGAACTAAAAATTGAGAAGAGAATCCGGCAGATGGACTTTCTCAAGGTTCACGCCCCGCTGGACTTCTAAATTTTAAAAAATTGGATAATTTTAGTTATTCTTTGTTTTCTCGTCATTGTACTCTTGGAAGCTGATGCTTATGCGCACACCAGATGCTTTGTGGTTGTTTTTTGAGGTATCTGTTTGCTTTTTTCCGTAACCGTTTTTAGTATTTATTGTTTTTTTGTGTATTTATTTTAAAAACTCAGTATATATATAGAAAGGAACGTGATCGACGGTAAAATTAATGATTTTTTCCCTGATACTTGGCATCTCTTTTCTGCTACTATCTTTCCTACTTCATAGGATATCTTGTTGGCAGTAGCTACTTCCAAAACTGACCCAAGGCCAATGTCAGTAATCGTTGATCTAACAGGATACTTAATTCTTTTCATACCTGAAAATCATTGCTCACATCGATAAGAAATAATAATAAGTCTAAATAGGGAAATAAAGTCATATGCCGATTTTCGAGTGTATTCAAACCTGGTTGGCAAATATTTGTAAAATTCAGGCACCCTTATAGTAAAACGTCTATGCGCTACGCAATGAGCCCACTTACAGAGCCACCTGGTGGAAAACTCCGAAGTTATCTTTCCTATCTCCAAATCGGTATAAAATAGGGGTAAAATGTCAGTTACAAAGTTGAAGAGCGTTATCGATTTAGTACAAAAAGACACCTTGTGCGCATTAATACGAAGAACAGAACGCTTAAAATGCACATTTCTTTGTTCGCATTTTCTAAAATTTTGACGTCATAAGACATGAACAAAAGGAGAAAATGTTATTTTTCTGACAAAAATGAGCCCATTATACTTTTTCCCGTGGGGCTAACTCAAACAGCATGTGTATGCGACCTTTCCGCCAACATTGCAGGACTTTCGATGACGTATTACTATTGCTTGTGCTAGCGCATCAACTATATGCTAAAACGTTTGCAAAGTCAAATTCAAACAAGGGATCAAGTCTGTATTGTAGATGACGAAGAGCACTTTGGACACCGAAAATAAAGGTATCTTGTGATACAGTGGCGAATCTAGGATTCGGGTTTGGGGGGGGCTGAGGTCATAAAAAGTTTGTATCGTCGTGACGAATGTCAAACCTCAAGGCTAAAGTAAACCAAAACTCTTTAACTTTACAGACTTTTCTCACCTGACAATAAGAATAATAAAAAACAATACAATACTTTCGATAATTTGATAAAAATTACAATGAAATAACTAGCCAAAAAATGTCTTCGACCGCGTCAAATCTACAAGTACAAGTGGAATGACTACAAAAGTAGGAAAATTTTCGAGCCTGTCAAGCCAGAAAGTAATGTTGAAACGTTTTTATTATTTTTTAACCCTTTGAACGGCAAAAATATTTCAGCTGAATGCTTTGAAAACGGCCTCTCTGTAGCTAAATGGTGAACGCAATTGTTTCGGAGCCGGTTTTCGGGTAATAAACAGAGAGCAACTTTCTACGCCGGAGCCGGTTTAAGAGTAATAATCGAAGAACGACTTTCTGCGACGGAGTCGGTTTAAGAATAGTCATCACAGAGCGACTTTCTACGTTTCAGCCGGTTGAAGGGTTAAAAGAGGGAAATTAAGAAAAAACAGTTGTAATGATGTTAAATAAAATCAAGAATTCTGGCTTCGCTCTGGGGGGGCTGTAGCCCGCTAGCCCCCCTGGATTCGCCACTGTTGTGATAACTAATCGTTTTTTCTCTTTTTAACCCGTTTTGTGACATCACAGATTCGGAAATCGCGAACAAACATATGTGCATTTTAAGCGTTCTGTTCTTCGTATTAATGTGCACAAGGTATCTTTTTGTACTAAATCGATAACGCTCTTCAACTTTGTAATTGACATTTTCCCCCTATTTTGTAGCGTTTTCGAGATAGGAAAGCTAACTCTGAAGTTTCCCACCAGGTGGCACTGGTAGTGATCTCATCGCATGGCGCATAGACGTTTTACTATACCTAGACACTACTTTCATGACTATAGCAGCCGTCGTTCTGAAGATAAGGGGAGATGGCCCTTATTTAAATGGGCGCCTTGTATAAAGAGAGCACCCTCTGACACCGTGCTGCAGGAGGTGCAGATCTTTTAACGCCTGAATTACTGGCTGAGTGTAGACCATTCGATTTCGTCTGTCTTTCTCTTCGCTCTTAATTTTTCTCTGCCTTAGCTATATTTTTTGTGGTTTGTTGTATAGAGATTGTCGATTGCTTTGTTCATTTTATAGCGTCCATTTCTGCTTGGCTTGATTTTGAAAGAGGGTGAATATTTGCATTTTTCTCTCTATTGATTTTGGATTAAGGAATGTGTTGGAAAAAAAATTTTCTTTATTTGGTGGCCGGACAGGTTCAGACCACAGAAAGGATTAAATTTAGACTTTTGTCATTCCTTTCTACAAAAAATTGTCCATTTGAACTACTAATGGCGTGTGGTCTCCGATGAGTGCGCCATACTAGTTCCTTTCCATTTTGAGTAATTTCTAATTTTTGTTAAGTGTTTCAATTATTGGAGAATCTTTGCTATTTTATACTATAGTTTTTGTTGTGTTATCTTTAAAAAAATTTTGTTGAAGCAATTACTTTTTGCTGCTGCTTTTGCGCGCAAAAACGTATATTGTTTTCATTATTATTATTGTTTACTTTTCTGTTTCTTTTATTTATTTTCTTTTTAATTCAAATTTATGTTTTTCTACTATTTGTCTTTGTATTTTATTAGATGTGGCTGCATATGCGCCTTTCTGTTAAATGCAAAAAATAGTTTTTATTTTATTTTATTTTAATTTCAATTAATTAATTTTGTTAAATTTTATCAACTGTAACTTTTGTTGTATAGAGCGCATTTCTGGCTTTATACATGTCAAGATTTTAGTGCAGACGTTTTCGAAGAGGATTGCAGTTATCTAAAAAGCATTGAAAGTCTTGTTTTGAAGACGATGAAAGGAATAAACGATTAGATAGATATTTTAGATGAAATTTTAGGTGTTTCAGTCCATCACCAGTTTGGAAAGTGAAGTTATACGTACACCATCAGTGAGCTTTAAATCGTAGAAGGAGAATGTCAAATTAGCAGACGAAGTCGCGGTGACAAGGTTTTGGCTTCGGAGCTGGAGGGTTCTAGGTTCGAAATCCGATTCCACTAAAGATCTGCAGTGTATGTGGGTCTGGTGTACGTAAAATCTGATGTCGTGCGTCAAACGTCTTCTCGCTGGTGTGGTGCGGAAGTCAGGAGAAGCGGTTCGAAATGGCGATGTCGGTACCAAAATAGTCTTTGTGTTGCTTTAAAACGATACATTAATACTAAATTAAACTAAGCCAAAATTAGCGCCTGGAAACAGGGAATGCCCTTAATTAGAAATGTAAGAAATTGCTGATTCGGTATCTTGCGGACGCTGGCGACGATCAAGCTGACACACACACACACGATCCCTCCTTATAAAAATTCTAAGTGATTAATATTTTAGAAAATTATCTTCAAACTTATCTTCGATAGTGTGATTTCTAACAAAAGAAAACGAATATTCAATATGCCAGACACGTTTCTGTC
The DNA here is from genome assembly GCA_013235015.1 of Araneus ventricosus. Classification (NCBI taxonomy): domain Eukaryota; kingdom Metazoa; phylum Arthropoda; class Arachnida; order Araneae; family Araneidae; genus Araneus; species Araneus ventricosus. The sequence continues at coordinate 140,031 of BGPR01001950.1, read as the reverse complement.
GAGGCAGCATGAAGTGAAACAGAAACCCAAAACAACCCACGAGAGAAAGCGGAAAGCAGATAAATGAGGAAGCGAAGGCGAAAGTCGCTCGCCAAACGGGGACTTTAATGATTGCAGCTCTGGTGCCTCTGAATTCAAGGGGAGAAAGGGTTGCTTTTTTCTCCCGATTCATCGTTCAGCGTTGCTTAGTGCGCGAATTTGTATCCTTCTGAGAACTCTTTGCAGCTGTGGCTTGCGTCTCTCTTACTTGTTGATTGATTTTCGGTCTTCCTTTTAAGTATTTTATTTCTTTTTTGCTGATTTCGTTGATCTGAAAGCGGAAGAGTAATCAAATAAGAATAGAAACAGAAATAGAAGCTTTTAAAATAACATCAGGGAGACTGCAGTTCTGCAGCCCTAATGGAAGAGCCGCCACTGCTCTTCTCTTACAAAACTCTTACACTGGGACTAATATAAAAACATTAATCTGTTTTAAGAATTCTACTTTCATTAGTCTCGTTTTAATTAATTTAATATGGCATTTTAACGCACAACAATAACACTCTAGTTTCTCTTTATTGAATATCTTTCTCATTTTGAAATCTTCCCCATTTTGTTTACAAATGGAGAAGGAATAAATATGGCAATTCATCTGCTTTTGAAAGTGCACTTATGTTTGCTATTTCAGATCGGTTACCATGAAAACAAAATTAAATATGTCATTTTTAGCGTTACGTTTCGATTACAGTAAAGCACCGTTTGTGCGTTTCTCATTTACACGTCTATTACATTTATAAGTCGCTTTATCATAGTCCAGATTCATTCGTATCCATTGCAACGATAAAGTTTTTCGTTTATACGACGCAAAGCTTCGGTAATGCGTCGTTTTTTACTTCCTCGTATGTGAAGTATACAAAGAGAAAGTATTGTAACCGTACAAAAAAAAAAAAAATCGAACTCGAGATTTTGACGAATCTCCACGTTTTAGATCTCCCTGAGTCCGAAAAACACAATTTTGGAATTATGTCTGTCTGTCTGTGTGTCTGTATGTCTGTCCGTGAACACGATAACTCGAAAACTATTAGAGCTACGGGGATGAAATTTGGTATGTGATCTTTAAACATAATTTGTAGGTTTCTATCAAATATTGGACAAAAGTCGTCAACGGGAAGTCTGTCTGTCCGTCTGTCGGTGTTCATGCGAACACTATAACTCAAAAACTGGAATAGCTAGATGGATAAAATTTGGTACACAGTTTTATCATCATGAATGTAGGTCCGTATAAAATTATGGACCAAAACCGTCAACGCGTTGACTGTCTGTCGGTCTGTATAATCGCATACTTGTTTACTTTTGAAACAAACTCCATGCGCATGCGTACTGATAGCAATCTCTGGTAGCAATCCCTGTCCACGCTGAAGGATTACGTCACTTTGTCCTTGAGACGGTAAGAGTGGAAAATCGGTACGCATTTAATCGCTACGCATCTCTTCGAATCTGATTCTTCACCTAAATATTTTACAATCGCTATAATCTGCAATGAAAAACCTTCTGATAGTCATTGGTTTCGAATTTTTTTTATCCACACGGGGGGAGAGGAAACAGCACCTTTTTGGGAAAATATACGAGAAAGTTTAGGGGAGACCACTCACGCTGGTTCTCTTTCTAAAATGCGAAAATCGTTCTCCCTTTCTAGTATATGAACTGTGATAAAGATACCACGACTTCGAATTTATTCACAATTCATGAATTAATAGAAGACAAATTGTCTGGTGCTAATTTGAGTGATGACGAAGAAGTTATTCTCCTTTAAAGACGAAATTGACTGCATTAATAAAATTCGAACTTATTTTGTGTGTCAAAATATAAATGAAAAATCATTTCGATGAACTTAATTTGATCCATAATGGTGTACTTAATAACACAGACCTGCAAAAAAATACTTTTTGAAAATTGTTTTGATTTTGATGACTGATTTTGATGTTATTTTTTGTGCTGATTCTAAAAATGAAATCCATTTCTTTCTATCACATAAGGATTTTTTACAAAGTGATTGCATATTTTGAAGGAAACAGTTGAAATTGCGAAATTTTGACATTTCATTTAAATTTCATTAATTTATAAATCCATATAAATTACATTTATTTTCTAGTTCAAGTAATTGTTAAGTATAGGTAGAAAGTTACAAATCCTTATAGTAACGCTTTTTCTTTAAGTCAAAAGTTCTTTTGTCACTTTTCCTCTTGTAAACTTTGCTGGGATTGTCTCTTTGTAGTATCCAGCAGTAGTCGGCTATCATGCTGGCATTCCATTTTCCTTGATATTGCCTCTCCATTTCCTTTATATCTTGGTGAAATCTTTCACCTTGTTCTTCACTAACTGCACCTAAATTTTGAGGAAAATAGCCCAGGTGCAAATCGAGAAAATGAACTTTTAAGCTCATTTTACTGCCTAAAATCTTGAAATTTTTTACCATCTCTTCTACAATAGATTTGTAATTTGGGTCCTTTTTGTTTACAAGAAAGATAGTAATAACTAGGTTTAAAGATTCCCAGACTTTTCTTTCGTTTGTTTCCATTTTAGTCTCAAAATTTTCGTCTTTCATCATTTTCCCGATGTCTGGTCCTACAAACGAACCATCCTTCAGTTTTGCTCCGGATAAACCCGGGAACTGGTCAAAAGGTATTTGAAGCATTCACCTTCTTTTGGTAAAGCCTTGGCAAATTGTTTTATAAGACCTAATTTTATGTGAAGCGGTGGAAGTAACACTTTTTTTTTAAAGCAGGAGAGGTATCCGGTTTCAACTGGTTTCCTCTGTCTTTAATATTGTGTTTAATAGGCAATTTATCGATTCAGAGGAATATTCTGGATTGCAATAGTTTCTTCTTTCTTGCATGGTAGTTTAATCCACCAATTTACTATTTTAGTCCATGAATATGTTTATAGAACTCATATAAATACAGTCGGACCTCTATTTAACGAAGTCGCTAAATCCCGAAAAAAAAGTTCGTTTTATGGAAAATTCACCTTTTAAAATATTTTAAACTACACGAAACAGATTTTAAATTCATAAACACTAAATATTATTAAAAAAGTAATTAATCACACCTTTATTTTGTAAATTAATATCTATTTGCTTTATATATTTTACCCATCAAAAAGAAATCTGCAAGGAAAACAAGAATAAAGCAAAACATTGTCCACTGTATTTTCAATTTAAAAAATAATTTTATATTAAAATTAATGAATTTTAGCATTTCATCATACGAAGGTTTGTTGATTTCTGCATCATGATCATTTCCAATTTCATCATCTTCGTCTTCATCGCAATTCATTGCTGTATTGTTTTTATTTTTCACACTGTCTACTTCAAAACTGCCTCATCCACATCTTCATAGACACATGCTTTTAAACGTTTAGAACAAGAATTCGATGAATCATAATTTTGTATCATATCACTATTTTTTTATTATGGTTGATAAGCTGTTTGGAGGAATACCAAATTTTAAAGCGATATCCTTTTTTTTCACGCCTTTATCCACTTCATGAAGAATTAAATTTTTTTTCTCTGATGCTCAAGCACTTTCGCTTTGACATTTTCCAGCTTCAAGGTCATTGATCACCATAAAATATGTTAAAAGAAAGAATAAGTTTGAAATGTTTAGAAATATTTTGAGAAATAGGTGAAAAAAAAATATTGGATCACAAGAAAAAGTTCGTTAAATAGAGAATGCACTTCGCTATTTGGAGGTTATTTTATGAAGAAATTCGCAAAATGTTCTTGGTTCCAAGAAAAAGTTCGCAAAATAGAGAAATTCGCAAAATAGAGGTTCGTTAAATAGAGGTCCGACTGTAATACTTTTTTGGTCCGAAATATACTAAATTAGTAAAAAATAGATTGCGGTTTGTGATAAAAATATACGTGATGGAATTTTTTCATTATTTTTCCAATAATCAGCATCCAAAAAGCTATAAAAAACACCACTTGCTTTTTCATCGCAGACCTGTGTAATTACAGACAATCAGCACGTCAGACGACGATTAAAGTTTTTTTAGTCAAGCACCTACTTGCATGCAATAAATGATATAAAATAAGAATCCCGCAATTAGTACAAGAGATATGTAATAAAGGTACGACTTTTTTCCACTTTTATGAAAGATTAATTTTAAAACTTCGTTATTGTTTTCTATACTATGTAGTATTATACTAGTACTATCTTAGAAAACTTTAAAATTATTACTTTTAAAGGAATTTGCATTAGTAGCATTAAATTTGTAATAATCAAGGTTGTTTAGTAAAATTTCGATTCTACGTCTTCTCATTTATACGTAGTTTCACGTCAGTCCTTTGATAGACGTATAGGCGGTGCTTTAGTGATTTTTTTTGAAAAAATATTCTGTGTGTTTGATGTGTTCTTGAAAATATTCTGTGTTACTTCGGATCCGAACAAAATTCTGATGTAAGTGGCACTAAAAATCTGCATGTGCCTGTGCTGGAACATAATTTCTTCTCAACTTTCACTGAAGTGCCTCGATGAATCCTTTAAAATATGAGAGTACTCAAAACAGTGTTCCGACGCCACGTGAAAAATTTGCATCGACGTGAAAGCGTCGATGAAAAGTTTTCACTATTCATTAACTAACATACTTCAAAAAGCCATACTGGTGCGGAACTTTTTATTGAAATAAATATTCATTTCATTTATCATTATTAAACGCTTTAATAACGTTTATTCCTACTTAAATTCATTTTCCATGAAAGCTGAAAGAAATTCGGATTTTAAATTTTCAGACTTTTCTTTTATATATTTACCCTATTACAACAAATTCAGCCGCCATTTTGTCCAAAATTTGATAGAAACCTACAAAGTATGTGTAAAGATCGCATACCAAATTTCATTCCTCTAGCTCTAACAGTTTTCACGTGTTCTGTCTGTCTGTGAACACGGTAACTCGAAAACTATTAGAGCTACTGGGATGAAATTTGGTATGTGATCTTGACACATAATTTGTAGGTTTCTTTCAAATTTTGGACAAATTCCGTCCACAGGAAATCTGTCTCTCTCTGTCTGTCCGCGGTCATGTGAACACTATAACTCAAAAACTTGAATAGCTAGATGGATAAAATATGGTACACAATTTTATCGTCATGAATGTAGGTCCGTATCAAATTTTGGACCAAATCCGTAGAAGGGTTGATGGTCTGTCGGACTGTATAATCGCATACTTGTAAAAATTATATCTCCTAAACCCTTTGGCTTAGATAAATAAAAATTGGTATGACGGTTGCTAACATTAATTAAGGATCTGTGCTCAAATTTCTTTTCAATCGGTTAAAAAAAGGCGCTCGAATTGCATAATTAATTTTTCTAATCCGATTCTACATACGCAAGCGTACTGCTAGCAATCTCTGTGCACGCGGAAGGATTACGTCACTTGTCCTTGAGACGGTAAGAGTGGAAAATCGGTTCGCATTTAACCGCTACGCATCTCTTTGAATTTGATTCTTTACGTAAATATTTTACAATCACTATAATATACAATCAAAAATCTTCTGATAGTCATTGGATTCTGGGTTACATAGGTTCGAATGTTTTTATCCACGCGGGGGGAGGGGAAACAGCACCTTTTTGGGGAAGTATAGAAGAAAGTTTAGGGGAGACCCCTTCCGCTGGTTTTTACTGTTGGCTAATTGATTCGCGAGTCTACTGCCCTGGCAACTTTGTATTAGACTATTTAGATGGTGTTGAAACGATTCTGTAATGTTCTTACCTTTTTATTTAAAAGTATTTTTAAATATAAATTCAAGTTTTTCGTAACATTAGATATTGAAACCAACTTTCTTGAAAGTGACCCAGAACTAAATGTTTCGTTATGTAGGATATTACCCATAAAGAATAACTTAATCACTGCATAAAATTAGATTGTAAGAGCTAGATTAATGGTTTTTGCGATAGATGGAGCTAAGAGTCCTGCTCATGACACGTCACGAGCAGCGCCCTCTTTCCCCCCCTCAAAACCAGCTTGCATGCTCAGAGCAGCGCACCGCAACGCAGGCAGCAGAGAAGCTCGTAACTCTCTCGTAACACTTTTTTCCATCATGTAAGATAAATCAGTTTTGGCGCAGTTAAGTCGCCCGATCATCACGTTGTGGTAACTATGTCCAAACTAACTTTCCTTATGGCTCTATATCTCTAATACCATAATTATCTTAACCCACTAACGTTTATCCAAAGTTTAATCTAGCTCATAAACAATTATGACTTCATGTAAATAATTGGTAAATGTCTCTTTATCTTTCTTTGTACATATCTTCTCCCCCTGTAAATTCTCCCTATAGTATTTAAATAAATGTTTTTGTATTTAACTTGAAGTCCCATCGTTCATTTTATGCATATTTTGTCTTAAATGTAATGTCATAAAAACCCTTAAATCCCCTAGACATAAGTCCGATCTAATTACCCCTTATAGGTAATCTTTCCGTGGGCATTCTGTGTAATTGAACGGAATCCCAGTTATTTCAGTGTCATAATATTAGAGGCTGCTTATGTAGAGGTTAAATTAAAACCGATGAAAACATCTTGTTCAAGAAGGTAAAAGTCTCTTGGGTTAAAGCGCATGCAGGCAATATAGGCAATGAGAGAGCAGACCAACTGGCAAAAGACGCAACACAACATGGGAAACCCTATTCACATACTAAGCTTCCTAAACCGCACATTCACCATACCCCCTCCCCCCTTGTCACATGTCACGCTATATTACATAAACATATACTTGCAGTTCAGAAACAAAGCACTACGTTATAGATCATATTTCAACTTTTATTTCTAAACTTTAACTATGTGTTTTAATGACATTTGTGAGCAGAGGGATGTTTTCTTCTAATTGTGAAGAATTTCTGCTGCTACCATATTCTCAGCACATACCCCGAATGCCTTTTTCGAAAAGAAAGGAATATAAGTGAAAAAAAAATCCCATGAAAGATGTTTTAGCTCCGATTAAAAAATACCCTCAAATTCTGGTAATTTCAAAAGTTAATTTGCTGATTTTAAATGTTTTTATTTAATCCAAAATGTGTGATGTCACACCTTGTTACCCCCTCCCCTTGTCACTAACTGTCACAATTTCACGAGCCCCCCTCCAAGCGTGACATCATTTGTGGACGGCCCCTTATTAAATAGTAAGCATTAACTTTGGGAAACAAAATTCTGTAACTTTTTTAATTCCTTATATGTTTTTGTATCCGCCATTACTTTGTGTTAGTACCCAACTTTGTGCTTGCGTACCCCCAGAAGTACGCGAACCACAGGTTAGGAACCTCTGTCCTAGAGTAAAGGAATGAAAGGGGGGGGGCATTCTCGATGCCCTCTGCTAGCAATCCATCCATCTCCAGTGTTGCCACCGTTTCGAATGGCACCTTTCGAGGGAGCTTCCTAAACGGTGGTTGGAAGTGGATGCCCACAGATCATTAGCACTCGACGACAATGGAATCCTACTTTGTCGGGCCCAGGTGACGGCAACCTCCACCCTGAGTCACCGGGCCCGATGCCAGGCCGCGCCGACACAGACTCTCTTGTCGTGCCGTACCTTCAAGGCCGCTCCTGCCCCACTCACTCGTTCGCTTTGGCATCGGCACACTGGAGGAGTTATCGGTAAGACGATAAATAACGCACTCGATTTAGTAAACCGTGACTTCCGCGTCGCATCCACAAGCGAGGCTTTGTCGACTTGTTTACGCTTCGGAATTGGTCTCGGATGTTTCAGCATTTCAGGCAAGTGCATGGCTTGATTGCTGGTGGGTGTTGAGTTGATTGAGCTGATAGCTAGGTTGCTATACATCCCGTATATATGGGATTGTCACCGTATTTCACACTGAGTCCCGTATTACTATTTGTCCCATTTTCGGATGATTCTAAACCAAATTCCAGGCCGCGGTGGCTCAGTGGTAAGGTCTTGACTTTGGGAACCCAATTCCACCGAAGATGCCCGTGTATGGGGCTTGTTGCGCGTTAAATCATACCTAGTTGCCAAACGTCCTCCCGTTGGCGTGGCGTGGAAGTTTGGAGAAGGGAGTACCAGCTCAGGTATCGTCCTCGTCATGTGACTGTGGTTTAAAATGACGAGGTCCGTCCCAAAATAGCCCACGTGTTGCTTCATAACGGGACGCTAATATAACTAAAACTAAACTAAAAAAACTAACCTAAGTTCCTGAATGAGAAGAAATAGAACGTAATATTGCATATTTACAAGTAGGAAATGTCGATATTGGCAACACTGAGATTCTATTCAACCACTTTGGGCAACCAAAGATTATTTAGAAAAAAATAATACCAACCAAAACTGCGAAGCAATTATGAAGTTGAGTACGGAATAGAAATGGCCGAAGCATTTTGCAGATACAAAGAATATTGATCGGAAATCATGTCTAATAAAGCTATACGAATACGTATTTGCCTTTCCAGCCCACAATGCATACGTGGAGAGAATATCTTCATCTCATGTCAACTCAATGGTCGGACAAAAGAAGGTTGTCAATGGAGACAATTAAATCAATTTTGATTCGTCACTATAATTTTAAATGGCTTGCGACGAATTTTATAATTATGTGAAAGAAGGAAATGATATAATTATGAAAATAAAATCACCTTTAAAATATGACTGGGCTGAAAAAGGATTGGCCTTGTATCTTTTTCATCATTCTACGTGTTCATTTTATTAGATTGCTTAAACTCTATTGATTTTTTTTATCTGAGTAAAATAAACCGTAACCTACCCACTTTTTACATGTTTTATTTATTTAGTATTTAAACGTCCCGTATCGAAGCTTGACAATTATGGCAACCCTACTCATAGCTAAACTTTTAGACCCACAGGAATTCATACTAAACGCTATGTTTAAGAGTAAGGGTCGAATAGAATAATTACTCCACGTTTGCCTTTTAAAATTTATTTAGACAACCACGTAACACGACATAATCCAGGTAGCAAGGAAAGCTTGTCTAAAAGGTTTTGGAAACCTTGTCATCGGCAAGGGTAAAGAGTTGTCACATATGTTTCCATGACAAGGGTTGAACCTTTCGGCAAGGTTCGCTAATCAACAAGAAACAAGGTTTTCTGTAAGGTTTTGAGTAAGATTCCCCCAAGCTTTTGCGACAAGTTTTTTTCAGGCTTTCCTCAGGCTTGTTTCAGGCTTTCCTCAAGCTTGTTTCAGGCCTTTCAAAAGGTTGTTAAGAACCCTCCTTCGGCGGACAAAATGGAACCCCCCTTCCCCCCTCCGAAACCGTACTCCTACAGAAGGCTGCACCCCCCTTTTCCCACCCCCTCTTCAAAGCCGTACTCCTACAGAGGGGTCGAGCCCCTTTTTGTATCCCCCTTCTTCTGACGTCATCTTAGTCCAACTTAGAACTATCTAGAATGTCAATTAATTAGATCAAGTGGGAAGCTTAATTATTAATTTCAATTAGTTTGATTAATCTAATTTTTAATCGAACTTACATGTACGATTTCGTTGTAGATTGTGACAAAACTTCAAACGCCGCCGAGCCTGGGATCGAACCAGCGTTGGAAGGCAAGCGCACTGACCAACACACGATAGGACAGGCGTTTCATAAAAAGCTTTCCTATGTATACCTTGCGGCAATGGTTTCCGAAACGGTTTGCGCGGAAATGCTTTCGCGGACGTTTCGTTCAAACCTTGTCGGTGAGGTAGTTCATAGAAAGCTTTCCTACGTTTGTTGGTCAGTCAATGGTTTCCGAAAGGTTTGTGCGGAAGTGCTTTCGCGGACAGCCTATGGAAAGTGAAATGGCAACCTTCTTTGCTATTTGGGAACATGATTACTTCACAAACGTAGATTAATGTACTTAAAATTTATACATATTTGCCGCTAACTAAGAGCGTTCTGTGCTTAATTATTATATTTCCACTAATAATAAAGGAGAATGTGTGTTTTTCCCTCTAATTTTAATAAATTCTACAAAAAATATTTTTTGGCATAATTTTCAACAATACTTTTCAGTGTTACAACACAATTCAAACCGTTTTCATTGTTTAAACAAATATCTATTTGCGTGCTTCACTTCCGTTGTTGAAAGCTAAGGTAATATTTTTTATGTTTAGTGATATGTTTTAATCAGACTATTTTCATTCAGCCAACATGCTGCTGGATGGAAAATGTGTCGCACCATTTTAAAGTTATTTCAAAAGAATAAGAGAGTGAAGATGGTGCCATTGTATGCTACATGACACAGACAGTTACCCGACTCCATTAAGCGCGCTCATGCAGACAACGAACAGAACAGGTGCAAGGCTACTGAAAGAACATGGATTAAATGCCTATCAAAATTTGAACTTTAAAATTACTTTGTTAAAGGAACCATGGAAATCAAATTATGCAAAAGAGAGTCAATTGAAATTATATTCCCGGTGAACAAGCTGGTCGCAGAAAGCGGCTAGTTTAAAATGAAGGGAGTAAAAGAAGAGAGGATAAGATCAAAGGATTTTAGGAGATTCGAACCTTTAGACTGAAACATCGAATCATGATAATGTTTTTGGCCTCATTTGTCTGGCTTGATTGTATCAGCCGTTGCATTCTGAGCGTAACGACTTTTGCGTCAAGTAATTTACGGAATGAACATCAGCCAAAAAATATTATCACGTTAATAAAAGCGAAAGTGAAAATTTTGCTTCGAAGTTAGTATCCAAAGAAAGCATTTTTTTTCTTTCGTTAATCATAGCATCAACATTAGTAAAAACAGGCGACTGAAGTATTTGATGAAACGATAAAATTGGTTTGAATTTCATTACAAGAAAATGGGAAATTTAATTGGAATTTAAATAATTTAAATTTAATTATTTAAATGTAATTAATTTAAGGAATTTAAATTTAATTAACTGAATTAAATTAAATTTTATTTTAATTGGAATTAAATTTCATTATTTAAATTTAATTATTTAAATTTAACAAATTAACTTAATTTAAGGAATTTAAATTTAATTAACTGAATTAAATTAAATTTCATTATTTAAATTTAATTAAATTTAATTATTTAAATTTAATTAATTAAATTAATTTAAGAAATTTAAATTTAATTGACTGAATTAAATTAAATTTTATTTTAATTGGGATTAAATTTAATTGGAAAATTAATTGAAAATTTAATGGAAAAAATGGAATTAAAGAAAAAATTTACACGGCAATAAAATTGACATTACTGAAAAGCTAATTTTTTGAATTTTAAAGCGGCGTAAAAATGTTTTTTGTGCGATAATATGCTCCGATGTTTTGACGAAAAACACTAAAATTTCGATTCATTTTTTATTGACTAAAAGTTTAATTAAAATGTTGACAATTACTTTAGTAGTGAGAATCTTCTGCCCAAGCAGTAACTATGTGCCATATTTGGTAGCCCTGGCTTCAAAGGTCTCTCCTGCAGAGCGTTTTGAAAGATTTTCGTATCACGCAATTTCTAGAAAGTAAGCCAGTCTGAAAACATTAACATATTAAGATATCATAAATGAAAGTATCACTGCGTGTGCTAGGATTGCATCATCACATAGGATGCAGCTGGATGTCTACAACAACTACACCAGTATTAAAAGCAATGGAGTATTCAAAATAGCGAATATGTGTTCCTTGATTGTGATGTCGCGATCTGTTATTGAAGTTGTCGCCGTCTTGTTTCCTAAAATAGCTGTGCTCCCTCAATTTAGGTAAGATTTTGTTTTTAAGCCTAAAATAACTAGGCGTAAATAGAAAAATATGAGAAGAATAGAATCATAACGCAATATTTATTCAGTTGACATTGAAAGTCTCACTACCGGATGCGATGAAATATTAGCTTAACCAAGAGCAATTACGTCAATTTTCTCTTGAACTTCAAAAATCTGTAATTTGCAGTAAAGAAAAAAAATCCATGCCTCGGTTCATTGTGATATAAATGCGTCGAGTTGGCGCTCAAAGTGAATGATTTGACGATTCCTTCCAAAATCTTATATATTAAAATTAGAAGGTAAACAAACATATGTATGTATGTCCTTCTATCTTCTCACGAACCACTGAATCCTGAAACTAGCCGTAAGTACCACAAGATGGAAAATAATCCAAGGAATCCATTTCGACTATTTAAATTCCGAAATTGTAATTAGTTAAAAAGATATTAATTAAAAATGTCAAAATGAATGAATTCACGTGCTGCCATTTATTGGCAGCATGGTGAATTCATTCACGGCGAATTCTTCCCCCTCCCCATTATTAGTTTTCGCATCCCGTGTTGCATTTTTTTATTTATTTAACGGAAATTGGTATTTCTTTTTGAGCGAGCTTCTGTGTTTGGATTTATTAACAATGGAAAAAAAATCGTTTTCATGCTTTTTTTCTTTTTTTTTTGGATTAAAGTGTTTAACTTCGTAACGTTTGTTAGGGAAAGTAAGGGACAATATTTGTTGATTGTAGAGAAAAAGGAGGCGGGGCATATGAAAATATATGGATCCCAAGATCTCACGTGACCTCACTTCTCTCCGCCCGGGAATATCCTATTATTCGCGATAGCCCGTGCAACGCTAGTAATCACCTTAAAGAGTGCAAAAGCTCGAATGAAGGGAATTGGGATGATCGATTTCACTATTTGATTACAATGCGTTCGTAAGCGGCCTTTTATTGTGGAAAAAAGCGCGAAAGTCGGTATGAGAAGGTTCTGGATTTTTTTTCTATTTACATAGAAGAGAAATGTATGGATTTGATATTTTGTTTATTTAAATACTAGCCGCCTTCGGCGACCAGCGTGTTCTCCGTGAATATAATTTCGATTGAATCTCTTATGCATAATTTGATTTCCATGGTTCCTTGAACAAAGTTATTTTTAATTTCAAATTGTGATAGACATTTAATCCGTGTTCTTTTAGCGGTCTTGCACTGTTTTGTTCGTTGTCTGCATGAACGACCGTAATGGAGTCAAGTTCCTGTGCATATCATGTAACATCTGTTTGTAGATTTTCGGCGCCAACTTCACCTTCTCATTCCTCACGCAAAATATGCATTTGATTTCAACATTAAAATGGTGCGTCACATTTTATTTCCAGCAACACGTTAACTGGATTAAGGTATACTAATAAAAAGAATTAAAACATAGCATAAACATTAAGATATTACTTAAGATGTCCGACTGTGTTCGGAGACATTTTTTTGAAAAATAACTTATGTATATTTTTCTACATCCTATGTTTTAAAACTATGAAAATATTGTAAAATTAGGCTTTCAAAATAATATTTTTTTTAAAAAACTGAGAAATTTGAAGAAAAATGACTAAAATATTTGTCTTACGCTAGCAGCCATAGACAAAATCGTATTCTAAATATACATAAATCCTTGTAGGAGTACATTTTTATGACAGTTGTCTGTGTTATGCTCTAAAATATTTCTTGTACTTCGAAATAGTTTTGAGATATAGCTGAGCATAGTTACTAAACTGGTAATTTTTCATAAAAAATGCTTTTCGTTTATATTTAAGCGCTTAAAAATAATACTTGATTTTAAAATGGACCTTAGTTTTTAGAGGAAAACATCAAGCATATTACAGAAAACAATCAAAGAAAATGTCATATCAATACTTGAATAACTTTTTGAGAAATCATTGTTACGGTCGACAGTTTTCCTCAAAGTTATCATTTCTCGGAAAACACATTTCAAGTTTTTACGCAACATAAAATAATGCTTACAGTTCGGTAATAAAACAGCCGTAACTCCATTTGTAATCCACGTAGAGTAAAAAGTGAGGCAGTTTTAGAAAGCTGATTAAACAGGCTACAAAATTAAGTCATGAATTTCTTTTTTGATAATTTCATCAAAAACGACGATTTTAAATCATTCGGATACCTTAAGTTTTCCACAATGGAAAAGAAACACGGAAATTAATATCTGTTTAAGCAACTAAAGCGATTTAAATTTCATTGCAACAAAGGAAAGATTTGTAAATTATGCGTAAAGGTATTTTTAAAAAATTTAGTAGCATTAGAGAAAACATTGTTCAGCAACTTAATTAATATCACTGAAAAGGTAATTTCTTGCGTTTTTAGGTGGTGTAAAAATGATTCTGTGCTGTAAAAATTTCGGTATTTAAAGTTTAAAAAATATCAATTTATGGATAATCCCTGATTATTTTCTTTCTCTCGGAAAGAAGCAGAAATTCTTTTCACTGTAATGCTGATATCTATCTAATCATAATGGTATTCGACTGGAAGTTTTATTGAAGTTCCCAACATATTTGGCTTTGAAATTATGACGAAAAAATTACGCTATGTTTAGCTGCCCACTAAACCATTTGTTCTTTACAAACTCTATTTCTTTTCATAATCATAAAGCATTGTCAAGAATCCTTCTTTCTTACAACACTAATGTGTTTCTACAAGTATATTATATCAAATTGATGGAAAAAAAATTGGAAAAACACCAATGACAAACCGTCAGCAGAAAAGGTGATTTTGGCTACTTTTAATGAGATTTTCGTTGACGTCAGATAAATAAATTGGAAAAACATCACTGACAAAGAGTCTGCAGGAAAGGTGATTTTGGCTACTTTGAATGAGATTTTCGTTGACGTTAGATAAATAAATTGGAAAAACATCAATGACAAAGAGTCAGCAAGAAAGGTGATTGTGGCTACTTTGAATGAGAATTTCGTTGACGTCAGATAAATAAATTGGAAAAACATCAATGATAAACTAACTATCAGCAGAAAAGGTAATTTTGACTACTTTGAATGAGATTTTCGTTGACGTCAGATAAATAAATTGGAAAAACATCAATGACAAACCGTCAGCAGAAAAGGTGATTTTGGCTACTTTGAATGAGATTTTCGTTGACG
>BGPR01001950.1:97482-125182 GCA_013235015.1 Araneus ventricosus | reverse complement strand
GCGCCATTACGTTTATCGTGTGACTGAGAAGTGACTCCGAAACTAATTCAAATGAAAGCAACCAACATGACAGACTTAGATGTGATTTTAAGGTGAAACTAATATAAAGATTAATGAAAGTTATCTTATATGCCATAAGATAACTTTCCCTGTTTGAAGACAACTGCACTGTTGAAAGGAATGAAACCAAATTTCATACACAGACTTGGGGGCATGATTTCCGTAATATATATATTCTACTGGATGCTGTCTCTGCGAAACGGCCGCTGGGATTGAGGGGCGTAGACTTACTTACCTTACTCGACTGTGACTTTCTCTGACTAAAGTAGCTCTTTGTGACTTTCACCTATGACCTTTCTCTGTTAAATGAAACTAAAACCAACTCAACTCAATTAAATCGATCGAAAGGACAGCTCAATTAAATCAACAATTGTTAATGACAATTAATTAAAAACAGTTAATTAATCGATTACTCAACTGTGACTTTCTGTGACTAAAGTAGCTCTATGTGACTTTGACCTATGACCTTTCTCTGTTAAATGAATTAATCTGAATGAATGAATTAATCTAAAATGAATTAATTATTAATTTGTTAAAATCCAGTTAATATACCGCCCACAACCGATGCGTTCGTTCGCATCGGTCGCTGTGACGTCATCAATATTCTTCGTGATTTTCACCAACTTTGCAACCCGACTGTGACTAAACCGTAATTATAAAGTCTAAAATTATTTTTGAAATCTTCAATGTCAACCTTTCTCTGCTAAATGAAACTGAAACCAACTCTCTATGTTATTTGGTTGCGGAGCTATAAGCGTTTAACAGTACCACGAAAAGCGTCATGATTTTTTCCTTTCCCGACACACCATTAGACCAATATGGAAAGACGTAAGTCTACGTCAAAATGTACCAAAAGTCACCGATAGGCGAAATTTTGTCGCTACTGTCACGTAAGCACTATGAACTTTGTACAATCGTGGTAAATTATGCAAATTTCAAAGTGAATACGTGATTTTGGAGCTGTTGGAAACGAAGAAATGTCAATAATTTCGATGAATGCACGGAAAATGGATTATGTAAAGTTTCATCAATGTTCGAATAATAAACCAGCGGGAGTGGTCTCCCCTAAACTTTCTCGTGAAACTTTCTAAGTGGGAATTCGTAGTGGAGATACTTTCTCTTTGTATACTTCGTATACGAGAAAGTAAAACAAACAAACAAAAAAAAAACCTGAAATCAAATATCTGTTGCCACGGTTCAAAAAAATATTACTTTGAAGCAGGCGCGATAAAATAGGCAATGCAATGAATACTAAAGCGAAAATTCTGCTTTGGAATTGAATTCCCAAGAAAACAATTTATACTACCACAACCGTAACAATTGCAAAAGCGCGTGAATAAAAGATTAGCTGAAATAATGAAATCGGTTTGATTTACAACAATAAAAAAATTGTTAACAATTGATGCTTGAAAACATTATTTATTGTTGTAAATAAAATTTACAACAATAACAGAATGCTACCAATACGCATGCGCATGAGAATCGGATTAAAAGAAATTGAATATGCAATTTGCACGCCTCTTTTTAACGGATTTGGCCCAAACTTTTATACCGACCTACATTCATAACGATAAAACTGTGTACCAAATTTTATCCATTTCGCTATTCAAGTTTTTGAGTTATAGCGTTCACATGACCGCGGACATACAAATAGACAGATTTCCCGTTGACGGATTTTGTCCAAAATTTGATAGAAACCTACAAATTATGTTTAAAGACCACATACCAAATTTCATCCCCACAGCTCTAACAGTTTTCGAGTTATCGTGTTCACAGACAGACGCACACACAGACACACACACAAACAGACATACAGACATAATTCCAAAATTGTGTTTTTCGGACTCAGGGAGATCTAAAACGTGGAGATCCGTCAAAAACTCTCGAGTTCGAATTTTTTGACGATTACAATACTTTCTCTTTGTATACTTCGTATACAAAGAGAACAATTTTGGAATTATGTCTGTCTGTCTGTGAACACGATAACTCGAAAACTATGAGAGCTACGGGGATGAAATTTGGTATGTGATCTTTACACATAATTTATAGGTTTCTATCAAATTTTGGACAAAATCCGTCCAAAGGAAGTCTGTCTGTCTGTTTGTCCGTGTTAATGTGAACGCGATAACTCACAAACTTGAATAGCTAGATAGATAAAATTTGGTACACAGTTTTATCAACAGGAATGTAGTTTTATACCAAATTTTGGACCAAATCCGTCGAAGGGTTAATGGTCTGTTGGATTGTCTAATCGCATACTTGTAAAAATTATATCTCCTAAACCCTTTAGCTTAGATAAATAAAAATTGATATGACGGCTGCTAACATTAATTATAGATCTGTGCCCAAATTTCGTTTCAATAGTTTGAAAAAAAGGCGTTCAAATTGCATATTCAGTTTTTTAAATTGCGTACTGGAAGTAATCTCTGCGCATGCGCAAGCTATTGAGCGATAGCGAACGAGGTCATTTTCTCCTGTTTTCTTTTCTCTCGCGTGCGCCCTCGCATTAGCGGAGATTGCTAGATTGTGATAGAAAATAAATGTTGCCGAGTTTTAATACATACGCATCTCTTTGAATTTGATTCTTCACCTAAATATTTTACAATCTCTATAATCTACAATGAAAAGCCTTCTGATAGTCATTGAATTCAGTGTTACAGTAGGTTCGAATTTGTTATCCACGCAGGGGGAGGAGAAATGACAAATTTTTGAGAAGTATACGAGAAAGTTTAGGAGAGGCCACTCAAGCTGGTTTTTCGGAATTTTTAAAAAAATTTTTTTTCTTCCCATCTCTTCCACAGTCTGTATATGAACTTTGGTTTCATTCCGTTCGTCAGTTTTAGCTGCAAATGCCTCCAAACAGGAAAAGTTATTTTATGACCACTCTGCAGAATCATTGTTGAGATACAGTCGGAACTCTATTTAACGAACATCTGTTTTGCGAATTTCTCTATTTTGCGAACTTTTTCTTGGATCCAAGAACATTTTGCGAATTTCTTCGTAAAATAACCTCCAAATAGCGAAGTGCATTCTCTATTTAACGAACTTTTTGTTGGGATCCAATATTTTTTTTTTCTCCCTATTTCTCAAAATATTTCTAAACATTTCAAACTTATTCTTTCTTTTAACACATTTTAGGGTGATCAATGACCTTGAAGCTGGAAAATGTCAAAGCGAAAGTGCTTGAGCATCAAAGAAATAATTTTAATTCTTCATGAGGTGGATAAAGGCGTGGAAAAAAAAGGATATTGCTTTACGATTTGGTATTCCTCCAAACAGCTTATCAACCATAATAAAAAAATCGTGATAAGATAGAAAATTATGATCCATCGAATTCTTGTTCAAAACGTTTAAAAGCATGTGTCTATGAAGATGTGGATGAGGCAGTCTTGAAGTGGACAGCGTGAAAAATAAAAACAATACAGAAATGAATTGCGATGAAGACGCAGATGATGAAGATGGAAATGATCATGATGCATAAATCAACAAACCTTCGTATGATGAAATGATAAAATTCATTAATTTTAATATAAAATTATTTTTTTAATTTAAAATACAGTGTATTCCCGGACAATGTTTTGTTTTATTCTAGTTTTCCTTGCAGATTTCTTTTTGATGGGCGAATTATATAAAAGAAATAGATATTAATTTACAACATAAAGGTGTGATTAATTACTTTTTTAATAATGTTTAGTGTTTATGAATTTAAAATCTGTTTTGTGTAGTTTAAAGTATTTTAAAAGGTGAATCTGTATTTAACGAATTTTCCATATAACTAGGCTTGCCAGATTTCTGAAATGTTCAACCGGGACACCGGAATGCCCCCCAGCGCCGCGGGTATTCAAGGGTACACACCCTTGGCGGGTTTTTAGAGTGTTTTAGAGGGTAGTTTATTCTCAATGATATGAATAAATGGTTACTGATTAGGAACCTAAGCCAGGGGTAATAATAAATGACACAAGCATAAAAATTTAAACATTTTATTTCTTACATGTTAATATTTATAAGTTACTTAAGTAAGAAGAAACACTTTGGATGAGGAATAAAAATTTGAACAATATTTACATGTACTTTTCATTGGCTGGGACTTTTTTTAGAAAGTCTTTTTTTGTTTTTAATCGTGTTGTAAAAGTCTTCACAAGCTATTCCCATATTAATTTTACATGTCATCAAGCCTTTAACCGTAGATTCCTTCATCAAACCCCTATCTTCAGTCCATGCGTTGTCCATCAAAGAAAATACTATCTCAACTGGTGCAGATGTCCCAGGTAAGCAGAAGGCAGGGTCACGATTGGCGAGACAAGACGATACGATGAAATTATTATTTATTAGCAGACCATCACTCTTCCATAGTTTTCACTTTTCATACAGTACAGTGAAATAAATGATAAAGTAATTATCCTAAATAATCCTCCACAGTTAATTATTTTTAGACTCGTTTGGTCATCTATAATCAAATTTAATTTTTACCGGGACGTGCAGTAAATCGGCCGGGACACCGGGATTTTGTCAGAAAACCGGGACGTCTGGCAATCCTACATATAACGAACTTTTTGTCGGGATTTAGCAACTTCGTTAAATAGAGGTCCGACTGTATTACATACTAATGTTGCATTCCATTTGAATATTTGTTTATAAGTTTCGTTTTATTATTTTTTTTCTAGGTATTGACCGAGATGGCCGCTCCACCATGCTTTCTCCAAGTTCTTCCCACTGAAACAGACGCCACAGATGGAGACATCGTCACTTTCCAGGTACGCAGACAAGGAGAATAACGACTGGCTTGGTTTGGGTTGGAAGCATAGACTAAGGATAGAGTATCGTAAGTCTATGGTTGGAAGCCGTTGAAATAACAGACATACGATGGATACACTTTCTTTGTTGAAAGTCATAATGAAATAAATATAACGTTCAGTAGAACAGTTTGTCTACGAAAACAAAGTTTAACACGTTGAGGACGGCGCAGATTTTGCTATGTCGCGCCGCCGGACGGCAGTAAAAATCGTATTATGTCTTATATGGCGGCTTATATTTCTTGAGAAGTATTCCGGAACTGCGAGAAAGTCGCGGGAACGATGCCGTGAATGTTATAAACCCTTATCTGCTCGACGAGGTAGAAATATTGCTGCAAGTAAATCGAAAACGGTTACAAAGTTCTGCCGATTTTGCGGAGGTGAACCACCACTATGCCCGAAGTGTTTTGAAAAAACCCACAAAAACAAATAAATATACAGATACATTAAGTCTATTATAGTCTACCTGTAAAAATAAGCTTTTCAATTTTTCAGTAAAAAAAGTTATTTTTAACCACATGAAGGTTTTTTTTTCATCTAACAAAACTGTGTTATAAGATTATAGCTAATATAAGCCACCAGTGGTACACGCCGCCAGATGAACCATTCGTGTGTGAGCCACCAGTAGTACACGCCGCCAGATAAACTATTCGCATGTGAGCCACCGGTGGTACACGCCGCCAGATGAACCATTCGTGTGTGAGCTACCG
Organism: Araneus ventricosus; assembly: GCA_013235015.1. Lineage (NCBI taxonomy): Eukaryota > Metazoa > Arthropoda > Arachnida > Araneae > Araneidae > Araneus > Araneus ventricosus. The sequence goes on along the minus strand of BGPR01001950.1, from coordinate 119,619 downwards.
GTGGTACACGCCGCCAGATGAACCATTCGCGTGTGAGCCACCGGTGGTACACGCCGCCAGATAAACAATTCGCATGTGAGCCACCGGTGGTACACGCCGTCCTCAACGTGTTAAACAGAACTACTCGAGTTAACTGATTCATAACTTACTAAACATCACAGTAGACGAGTAGAGAGCATCTTATTACACTTAACACATCATGCTGCATCGGCATCACAAAATAGAAGAAGCTAGAGAGAGTGTCAGAGAGATGCAGTAAAACCAAGTAGACCTTATACATCTGCTGTGACGTCATAGGCAGCTGACGTAGGAATTCGGAATAATCAACTGTTGCCAACAGTTTGCATGGCCGCTTTTGGCACAAGAGCGAATTTGCTCGACAAAACTGCCCAATATATTCTTAACGATTTCGTACCAAGCTGCGTTCGGAGAAGCAAGTTTTCATTTTACATCATGACAGAAGTAACGAATAATTCATGTTCACTGTTTGAGACTACTTCAAATAAGGTTGCCAAAATTGTCAAGCACTAATATGAGGCGTATAAGTGCTAAATAAATAAGACATGAAAGAAGTAATAGTTTATTTTACTCTGATAAAATATCAATAAAGTCGAAGCAATTCAATAAAATGAACCCGTGGAATTATAGAAATAATGCAAGGCTAATCCTTTTTACCTCAGTCATATTTTAAAGGTGATTTATACCATTTTCTTCTTTCACATAACTGTAAAATTGGGGGCAAGTCTTTTTAAAACTATAACTAGCCGCTCTCGCAGCCCTCCTGGCGGGTTCGCAGCCAGCACCTACTTTGCTCAGCACTCCCCCTACCACCTCACTGCTTCGAGGCTATCAGCCACTACTTCTTTCAGTTTTAAATACTGCATGAAGATCAGTGGAACCATAAAACCATAGTAGATTTCATATTCTTTGTAGACAACAGATTCCTTTAAAATTGTAAAATCTTTCAATAAACCTCATCTAGTTGTAATATTTTGTATTAATTTTTCACGAATTTCGGCATAAAAGTCTTCAGATCCTTAAATACTGAATGAAATCGCTCTAACTAAACAGTTTACATCACCCACAATAGGTATTTTACAATATTTTTGACACGCCATTTTGATGGAACTGTTGGGACCTATATATTTAAAATAATATGGTAAAACCTTCAGACAGTTCGCCAGCCCCAACCACCAGACAGATTTCGACATTTTTTTTATTTGAAAGGTTATGACGCTTATATATATATCGTAAATGGTCGTCTCTCCCCCCCCCTCCTCTCCATTTTCTAACGAAATCGACGAAACTCTTCTCCTCTGTACGTTGTCTATGGGTAAAGCTTGTAGAAATTCCCCAACCCCAACTACCTAACCGATTTGGACAATTTTTATTTTATATAAAAGCTTATGACGTCTAGATATGTCATCATGGGTCGCCTGACCCCCACCCTCCATTTTCGAACGAAATCGAAAAAAGTCTTTCCTACTGTACATTCTCTATGGAAAAAAATTTGGACAGTTCGCTAGCAACAACCACCCTACGGATTTCGACAATTTTTATTTCATATGAACGCTTATGACGTCTAGATTTATCATAGAAGGTCGTCTGCCCCCCCACCAACCCCCATTTTAGTAGAAATCTAAAAAAACATGTAGAGAATGTATGGTGGAAAGGTGTTTTCTCTATTTCGCTCAAAAATAGGTGGTGGATGGGGCAGGTGACCCATGATGACATATCTAGACGTCATAAGCTTTCATACGAAACTAAAATTGTCAAAATCGGTGGGGTGGTTGAGGCTGGCGAACTCGGTGAAGAATTTTTTACCAAATTATTTTAAATATATAGATGACAAGTCAAAATTGCTTCATTTGTCTCCACTGACAGCCTGTTTCATTCGTTCGGCCATTGAGTTGGCTTAAAGGACAATATTCTCTTCGCATTTGCGTTGTGGGATGGAATGGCAAATACTTATTCGTATAACTTTTTTGCATCTGATCAATATAAAGGAGAAAATGTACAAAAACGGGTCTGAGTAGTGAAATACGATTACAGTCCATATGGTATCCTTGACTTTAAGCTATTCTGTCTGTGAACCCATTTCAGAAACAAACAACCAAGCAAACAAAACAAATCTTAAATAATTTGTTATTATGATTTTCTGCCCTAAAAACAGCAGACTATCAGTAATCCGGCCGCTCCAGTAATCCGGTATTTCCGGAAGGCGAGTGGGGAGTGAAGAACAGGGTTACCAGATCAAAATAGCAAAATAAGGCCAAACCGTCTTTAAAATAAGGCCAAATTTGAAAATTCCATTAAAGCGCACACCTCCCCTTATTTGTTATAAGAAAATGACTCTCCTTCATGAGAAGGTATCCCACTAGTTGACTACTGTTCTGTTAAACTAAAATTTAAGTGAATTTTTTTTAAACATCTGCATGCGTGACTTAGCAAAAAAAAGGAAGAAAAAGAAATTCTGCTCTTGCCGGTCCATAATGAAATGCTCGAGCGAAATATAGCAATTTCTGTTAACAAAAACGTTCTATATTATTTTTCAATGTGCTTATAATAAATAAAAAGTTCTTTCGTACTCACAGGAATTGACTAACCGTAAAAAAATTCCATTAATTTAATAAAAAAAACTGATTTCAGATTCATAGTAGATGTCCGAATTTCCAAAACGTGATAAAAATATCAAAAATGCACGTCTCTTAGTTTCGATGTCATTTATAGCTGACACCCAAATACAATATGCTCTAGCAATTTAACAAAAGTTTTCAAAATGTTGTTTTTGAAAACTTTTTTCTATTCCTTAGATTTCGCATTAAAACGTTTGTTAAATTGCAGGAAATAGGTATTTCAAATAATACGAAATTTATAGACATAAATACCTTTTCTTTTAAAATATCTGTAATCTGAGGTCCTCTTTCCATTCCTCTAACTCTCTCTCAGATAATAATAACATTTTACCATTAAAGAATTCGACCATGAACAGAAACGAATAAAAACAAAGAAAGAGGTTCTTATATGCAATGCAGAGACAAACATAGCTGCCGCTAGAGGCATTCTGACAAATACAGTCTGAAGGAAAGGAGACAGAAACCTTTCTCATCCTGGAACTGCTTCGTTTGACAGCTCACTGTGGGCCATTTGAAAAGTGTCAGATCAAAAATGTGTTAGAAAAATAGTAAAATTATATATTAAGAAACGTTCTAAAAGTCATGAGAAAAATAAAGCGAAAAGAAGGCCAAAATTGAATCTAAGGCCAAATGAAAATTTCTAAGGCCAAAGGCTTTTAAAAAAGGCCAAATTTCCGGAATTTGGCCTTAAAAAGGCCAATATGTCAACCCTGGTGAAGAAGAAAAACAAGTCGCTGCATGCAGATTTCAGTGACCTTGGTACTACATAAACAATAGAAATTTGAATTATATTTTGTAATATATAAAACGGAAAATACTGTGACAAAATCGACTTGTGGGTGTACGTGAATGCAGTCCAATAAGCAGGATTAAAAAAATAAAGCTCTTTATTTTACAAATATTCTAAGCAAAGAAACGTAGCACAAGTATTAACACAGCACTAGTAAAAATTCACAACAGAGACTACCAATAAATCTCAACACAACGCTCAAAGGTTTCTTGTTAGCTCACCAGCTTGCTTGCTGATCAAATTCCAACCGACTCTTCTTGGCTTGAGAGCTTGCCTTTATACTCTTCAACAGGAAGTGACTTCATTACGTGGGAAGTAACGTAATCTCTAGAAAGTTCATGAAACCAGTAGAAATAGGTGGAAAGCTGGAGGTCCTTCTAGAAAATTCCCTTTGTCGCCAAATTTATCGCCAAGTCGCCAAGTTTGTCGCCAAGATTAGCACCTCAGGACAACAACTTTATAGCTTTATAACAATACGTGCGTCTGTCTGTCGGTCACAGGGATTCCTCCTAAACGGTGAACGGTAACGACATTAAATTTGCACACGACATTCTGGGGCACATTTCTAGGTCAACTGTGCTATTTTCAACTTTCAGAATCAATTAATTCTTAAGATATTTTATTAAATAACGGAAATTAAGCCGTCTTAAGCCTAATTATTAGACGTTTTTCGCCAGTAACTTCTGAAGTACTTATCGCGTGAAAATTATTTTTACACCATCTTAAAGAGCGAAAGATTGTCTTTTTAATGATACCAATAATTTTTTCTCTAATTGTAATTAACGTTCCAAAATTTAATTTTAAAGCTATTTTTAACAATACTTTCTGTTCTTATAAAATTAAATTCAAGCCAATTTACTATTTCATCAAATCCTTCATTTACTTGCATTTGCCATTGTTAAAGTTAATATAAGGAAACATTGTTTTCTTGGACATTTTTATTTCCAAAGCAGACTTTTTACTTTCTCGTATACGAAGTATACAAAGAGAAAGTATTGTAATCGTCAAAAAATACGAACTAGAGATTTTGACGAATCCCCACGTTTTAGAGCTCCCGGAGTCCGAAAAACACAATTTTGGAATTATGTCTGCCTGTGAACACGATAACTCGAAAACTATTAGAGCTACGGGGATGAAATTTGGTATGTGGTCTTTAAACATAATTTGTAGGTTTCTATCAAATTTTGGACAAAATCCGTCCACGGGAAGTATGTCTATCTGCATGTTCGAGGTCATGCGAACGCTATAACTCAAAAACTTGAAAAGCCAGATGGATAAAATTTTATACACAGTTTTATCGTCATGAATGTAGGTCCGTATCAAATTTTGGGCCAAATCCGTCAAAGGGTTGACTGTCTGTCGGTCCGTATAATTTACTTTTGAAGAGAATCCGTTATCTCCACGCGCATGCGTACTGGAATAACGGAGAGGAATTTCATTACGGAGTAGTAGCGAATTACGTCAGCTTGAGCCGGTGAGAGAAGAAAATCGTTACTCATCTCTTTGAATTCTTTGCCTAGATATTTTTCAATCACTGTAATGAAAAACCTTCTGATAGTCATTGGATTCTGTGTAACAATAGGTTCGAATTTTTTTAGCCACGCGGGGGAAGGGGAAACGGCAACTTTTTGGGGAAGTATACGAGAAAGTTTAGGGGAGAACACTCCCGCTGGTTATTTCCGGTTTTATGCCGTAGCATATACCTCTTTTAATATGGTTGCACAGTAATCCAATTACTGTGCAACTGGATTAATTACTCTCTATATAAGATGCTTTGTTCAATTTTCGGAAAAATATTTTAAATGATTCTTATGAATGTTTTAAGTCTTTCATGATAACTTAGTCCGGTTAGGGGAGAGGAACTAGGAAGGAGAAAAAATTGTTTTACAGGTCTATCTGCCCCAACAAGTCTTCCTAAACAATGAAAAGTATCGAGATGAAATTTTTGCATGCCATTCTGGGGGTCCATTTCTAGATCAATTGTGTGTGTTTTTTTCACTTTTTAAAATTATTACTTCTTAAAATATTTAATTAAATAACGAAAATTTTCTAAATAGTATAAAAAATAGTCTAAATTGCATATTTTTCCAATTTCAGTCGAAACTGACTAAAAATGACATTTGGAAATATGTTCAAAATTCCTTCTTTAATCGATTAGGAATCGGAAACTGAGACATATAATGCAATCCTGTGCAAAATTTGACGATTATCACGCGAGATATGGATTTTAGTCTAAAAGCCACAATTCGGCGTTTTTTCCCAGTTTTTCGCGAATAACTTCTGAAATATGTATATATTGTATGAAGATGATTTATATGCCATCTTAAAGAGCAGAAAATAAATTTCCCTTTTACTGATCTGAATTTAAATGGCATGCGTTCTTTTCCTCCAATTTTAATAAATATTTTGGAATTCTTTCGAAATACAATTTATAACAATGCTTTCTATTATTGTAATTAAATTCAAACCAATTAAATTTAAATCCTTCATTCCTCTGTTTTTGACAAACTTTTAAATGATCCCAATGAATGTGTAAGTCATTGAAAGTTATTGAGTCCGATTCCTAAGGGATAGGACCGAAGGAGAAAAAGAAGGACCACTATCCAGCGTTTTTCCGATCAGGTACACAGACACCAAAAAGAAGAGAATGATACTTCGGGCAATGATAATAAAAACCACGATATGAAGGAGCTTCCAACGTTGTCTTAGTAATGTTGGGGCAGGAAAAAATGAGTTTCAAGGATTGCTAGACTCGTTCAAGTGGTTGACAGTAGTTAATGACTTAACTTGGGGTTTTGAGCTTTCATATAAAATTAAAAAAAATCGGCGAAATCGGTACGGTGGTTGGGGGGCTCTTTAAAGTTTTTTAACCACAGAGAATGCACAGTGAAGAAGTGTTTTTCAGATTTTTCTCGAAAATGGACGGATTTGTGTGTGTGGGGAGGGCGCAGGCAACCATTGATGACATATGTAGGAGTCATAAACTTCCATCTGAAATAAAAATTCGCAAAATTTGTCCAGTGATCGGGCGGGAAGACTCGGTTTTTTTCTGCTGTTTATTTTAAACATATAGATTAAAAAATACATTTGCATATTAGTGGCAGAAATAATTTCTGATTCATCTTTTAAGGCAACCAGGGACCTTCAAAATCATTTTTTTAAAAATTTTCAACTAATAAATTTGGAATTTTACAGGATTTGTAGGAGCACTATTTAAGGAAAATTTTCACTGCGAAATATGTATTTAATTCTGAGTTATGGGTATAAATATAACTTATTAATATAAATATAACTATTAATGTAAATTAAATATAATTACTTATACTTATACTTATTATTAATACTTATACTTATTATTATACTTATTACTTATTATTATACTTATACTTATTATTATTAATATACTTATTAACATAAATATAACTATTAATGTAATATAAATATAACCATTAATGTAAATTAATAACTTATTAATGTAAATTAATAACTTATTAATATAAATTTAAATATTAATATAAATATAACTTATTATTATAAATATAACAACTAATGGCGCTTCCAACTTACTCGAAATCACTCCATTTCTTTTTTATTAGTTATTCTAATTCTTTTCAAACAAAAATAGGGATTAATTTTTATGTTTCAGAAAGGAATTTCGAAATGAAGACATATAATAACTCGAAATTATTGATTTTGGAAAAAATATGCCCAATATTTGATATTGAAAAGAATATTTACAATTTAATAACAAAATAACTTCCATATGAATGCCAAAAATTCTTCTCTATATATGTTTTTATACTTATATAAAATATTATGAAATTTGAACAAAAATTGAAGCGCCTGGAACATGTATCATACAAGCCATTAATTGTTAGTAAAAATTACATTTATACCCATAACTCATAAATGAATATATTGCAGTGAAATTTTGTGCGTTGTCCTATATAGTGCTCCTATTAATGCCTGCAAAATTTCAAATGGATTAGTTGAACATTTAAAAAAAAGATTTTGTAGCTCCCTGGTCGCCTTAATGGCCGAAAACTAAATCCTAGTTGTCATTTCCTATTACACAGAGAGCGTAATAACTTAATGACTCGCATTTGCTTTCACCAGTGTGTAGATCGCTTTCAGGAATGAGTTCTTTGGGAACATTCTATTTTTAACTGCATTTTGACGGCACCTTTACAAGCCGCAGGGAGTTTTTACAATTTGGTTCTTACAAAGATCACTGAGCTTGAAACCTTTTAGAGAAGAACTTGCCCATCTCGAATTATCTGGTAAGGCCGAAAATACCTAGCACGAGGACTTCATTTTCTTGCAATTACGAGGAATAGAGCGATTTTTAAGGATTTACAATATATATTCAAGTAACGTGTTTTTAGTTTTAGAGCATCTGTTTATGTCAGGGATCAAATGCTGCCGTTAAGTTTATCACGTGACCGGGCTTTCACACGAATAGACTCTATTTAGAAAGGTTCTGCAGATAAATAATGTTTTTTGATGTACCTTTATGAAATAGTAGAAGAGAGTGGGGTGAAACTGGATACCTTGATTCTGGCGCTATTTGTTCTCCTCTTTACTTTCTCGTGTACGAAGTATACAAAGAGAAGGTATTGTAATTGTCAAAAAATTCGAACTCGAGATTTTGACGAATCTCCACGTTTTAGACCTCCCTGAGTCCGAAAAACACAATTTTGGAATTATGTCTGTCTGTGAACACGATAACTCGAAAACTACTAGAGCTACGGGGATGAAATTTGGTATGTGGTCTTTAAACATAATTTGTAGGTTTCTTTCAAATTTTGGACAAAATCCGTCCACGGGAAGTCTGTCTGTCTGTATGTTCGAGGTCATGCGAACGCTATAACTCAAAAACTTGAATAGCTAGATGAATAAAATTTGGCACACAGTTTTATCGTCATGAATGTAGGTCCGTATAAAATTTTGGGCCAAATCCGTCAAAGGGTTGACTGTCGGTCGGTCTGTATAATCGCATACTTTTTCCTTTTGAAATTCCATGTGCATGCGTACTAATAGCAATCCATGGTAGCATCGGTACGCATTTAATCGGTACGCATCTCTTTGAATTTGATTCTTCACCTAAATATTTTAGAATCGCTTTAATCTACAATGAAAAACCTTCTGATAGGCATTGGATTCTGGATTAGAGTAGGTTCGAATTTTTTTATCTACGCGGGAGGAAGGGAAACAGCAACTTTTTGGAAGAGTATACTATAAAGTTTAGAGGAGACCACTCCCGTTGGTTAGCGGACAGATTCTGAATTATATGCCACTAGTCAAGAATAAGGAATGGTCATAGTGGGCGTGTTGTTGCTGGTTTTACCCCACTTTCCCCTAGCAGGCCAAAAATTTTAACACTTTAAGTCTCGCGCACGTCATATTGACGTGCATCGAATTGTCGCATTTTTAGGCTTAAAAACTAAAACTTAATCATTAATTAGCTTTATAATAGGAGACAAAAATGACGTAAAATCCATAAGCATCTCAACTATTCTACGCCTTCTTAGATAAATGAAAACGACAGCCCCTTTCGAAAAGAGGAGGGGTCATCTTATTAGATAGCAAAAAAAAAAAAAAATGCGATGCTTAAGGGGTTATTTGTAGCATTTTGCAATTTATCAGAAGTTGGCGGTGTTCCCTCTGGCTTATGCTTGAGATTCTACAAAATTCTTAGAACGTCTGGTTGCTGCTGGCGTGAATTTCGTTACTTTTGACTGCTTCTTATTCTCAATAATCTGTGTCAACTTTCTGCATATGTCGACATTTTAAGTAATCGTAGAATCATCGATGCCCGAAACTTCTTCGATTGACTCGGCGTGATTTACGGGTCTATTCTGGTACCCCCGATTGGGTTGGGAGACGTCACTTTTCCGCATCGTTAACAACGGGAAACGACGCTCCTAAATTCCAACCGGGGGTACCAGAATAGACCCCTTAATTTTTTTAAGGATTAAGTGCAGTTGGAAATAAATATAACCGTCAAATATTACTCTCAGATATTCACAAATATTTTTCAAACCCCGAAAAAAAGATTTTAGGCGAAAGAACAACCGACACGGTGGGTCCTGATGCTCTGCTCGTTGAAGACGGTGCGAAGACGTTGCTTTTCTTTTTACTTTCTCGTATACAAAGAGAAAGTATTGTAATCGTCAAAAAATTCGATCTCGAGATTTTGACGAATCTTCAGGTTTTAGACCTCTCCGAGTCCGAAAAACACAATTTTCGAATCATGTCTGTCTGTGAACACGATAACTCGAAACTATTAGAGCTACGGGGATGAAATTTGGTGATGTGGTCTTTAAACATAATTTGTAGGTTTCTATCAAATTTTGGATAAAGTCCGTCTACGGGAAGTCTGTATGTCCACGGTCTTATGAACCCTATAACTCAAAAACTTGAATAGCTAGATGGATAAAATTTGGTACACAGTTTTATCGTCATGAATGTAGGTCCGTATAAAATTTTGGGCCAAATCCTTCAAGAAGAGGCATTCAAATTGCATATCCAATTTCTTTTAATCCGATTCTCATGCGCATGCGTATTAGTAGCAATCTGTTATTGTTTTAAATTTTATTTACAACAATAAATAATGTTTTCAAACATAAATTGTAACAATTTTTTATTGTTGTAAATAAAATTAAAACCGATCTCATTATTTCAGCAAATCTTTTATTTACGCGCTTTTGCAATTGTTACTGTTGTGGTAGTATAAATTGTTTTCTTGGGAATTCAATTCCAAAGCAGAATTTTCGCTTTAGTATTCATTGCATTGCCTATTTTATCGCACCTGCTTCAAAGTAATATTTTTTTGAAACGTGGCAGCAGATATTTGATTTCAGGTTTGTTTCACTTTCTCGTATACGAAGTATCAGAGAGAAAGTATTGTAATCGTCAAAAAAATTCGAACTCGAGATTTTGACGAATCTCCACTTAAAAAGTATACGAGAAAGTTTAGGGGAGACCACTTCCGCTGGTTTTAAGGCGAAATGTGACGATTAGAGCGAAAAATAAAGTTCTAAGGCGTAGGCATCATTTACCCTTCCTATGCCACTGAAAAGAGGGCCTCATAATGCTGAAAAGTGAAGCGTTTATACCGAATAATAATGAGGTCAAAATGTATAGGTATTATAATTAACAGTATCAAATAAAAGCATATTTTTGCATTTTATTTGCATTATAGATGCTTGTGTTATACTTCGTTATGTGCCTCTTAATGCCGAAAATTAAAGAATTTACGCAGAATAATAATTAAGTCGTCATAGCAATGTAACTAACGGTATTAAAAATCATATTTTTTACATCATAAATATTTGTATTAACTTTATGTTTATCTTACGTGATATGCATCTGAATATTAGTCTATTATTTAAATGAATGAATTTCTACTATTTTGCGATATCACTCAATTTAACTTATTCGTTTTTTCATTAAGATTTTTTTCTGATACCTCAGGGTCAAGGAAAGTCAATGAACAGACAGCTATTCATGGCGGGTGAAGCGACAGGAATGAAATTTTGGCCCGCGTCCATCGCTTAAGCAACTTTAATCACTCGGAGATGTGAAAACAAGTGACGCAATCGGCATCGGTAGACCATCTACTGATGCACCTACATGAGCTTTTTAGTCCGGGTGAAGTAACTTGCTCCCTTCGTCCAACTTTAGTTGTCCGATTTGCCCATTTTTCTTGCCCAAAATTAGGTGTCCGATTTTCAAAAAAATCAAGAATCCATTATCAATTTGTTTGGAAATGTATGGAAACATACAAAAGTTAACTCTCTGGTCTTTTAATAAATATTAAGCCTAATAAATAAATATAGAGACGGTAGGCAGGGCTGTTTTGTCCATTGGGCTAATTAGGCTCTAGCCCAGGGGAGCCATTGATCCAAAGGCGCGTAGAAATTTTATTTTAATTTTGAACCAGAAAATTTTAATTGTATTTTAAATATTTAAAAGTAAAAATAGGATTGGGGCTTGTAACTAGGCATCCATTTAAATACTAAGTATACTATTTTATTCTTGAAATTAATAATTATTTAGAAGAGAATTGAAAAAAATTCTTTTTATACATGGCAACTGTTAAACTATTCACGTACACGATCAGGGGTGAAGAAAATTGGATTACAAAATCCTATTTTGAAAAGGCGCTGATTTGCAAAATTGTAAGGCATTAATCAGAGAACAGGTATAATTTTAACTCAATTTTATTATTAATCGGGTAATTCCGTTGGGTAATTCCTAGTTACGGTCCTGATGGGGCGCCAAATTATCCGAACCCAGGCGGCTCAAATTTGTTAAAACGGTCCTGACGGTAGGTACATTGTGTCTTTGACACCAATCCGAAATCACAAAATATTGCTGAAGGGAGTTCACCATTTCTTTTCAATATGTCTTTTGACATATGAACAAATGGCAATGATGTATCTCCATCAATCTTCATTGTTTATGTTTCCTGGTTTTCGCATTGTTTACACAAGTAATATTATACCTGTATTAGACTTGCTCAAAAAAGATTATGCTAGTAGTTCTGTGGAGGCCTCTCGTCTACCTCTCTCCCCCAAAAATAATAATTTAAGATCTGTTCTTCATCGCAGTTTCTAAAGGTTTACCCAATGCTGCCATTCGTTTTGGAGACAATATTGTTTCCAGGGGGAACAGACGTCTATCTCCCAAGGAGGTTCCTTCTTTATCTCCTAAGGGAGTTCCTTCTTTATCTCCCAAGGAGGTTCCTTCTTTATCTCCTAAAGAGGTTCCTTCTTTATCTCCCATATAAACACTTTCTTACAAAGCTATATTTACCAATCAATATTGCACGCATAAATTATGCACAAATTTTACTAAACAAATACATTCATTAACTTATTAATAAAGTTTCATCAAAAATGTACTAGAACAAAATTGTAGAGAAGTTTACGCCCGAGAGTGGAGGAGTCTTCAAATTTATATATCATGAACCGTTTGGCGAGAATCGTTGAGAAAACATACTTTCAAGAAAAGAGATGAACAAATAATTTATCTCATTTATTGTTATTTTTCTTCAATGTTTTACAAAAAACAGATTTCTTCTTTCTTCATGCTAATCACAATGATAGGCGTCCCTGCTTACCAGGGCGGGAGGTGATATCGTGAATTCAGAATGAAAGCTCAGTTCCTTCTGTTTCATGGGTTCCAGAAAATTCTGAAACATTCCGCTGCCTTCCTTCTTTTAACTTCCAAACAATAGAAAGGGGAGAGTGGGGTCAAACCGGGCACCCTTGATTTTGGCGCTTTTATTTTTCCTATGCAGCCGACAGATACTCAATTGCACTCTACTAGTCAAGAAAAAGGAAAAGTCACTGTGGCGTGTTGTAGCTGTTGAATGCACTGCATCTTTGAAGGTTTATTTGTTTTAAGATGTCAACTCTCTAATATTAGTTTGATTTTAAACTATCCTTACTTAAAAATCATTACACTTTTAAAAACCATTTTTAGTCCAGCTTATTATACGTTTACTAAGGAATTATACCCTGTCAAATAATAAGGATCTACTCCAATAATTGCGCGGTTCTATTACGTTTTCTATAACCTCTGCACTCGGGGTAAAACCGGATACTCCAAGTGGCGTAAGACAGAGACAGTCGGTATTGATGATTCCTCCGATGAGGACGATAAAAACACATCAGACGTTGATTGTTTATATTTTAATGATGAATTTTCAAATTTAAGTAAAGAAGAAGGGTTAATCTAATGTAAAAACTGTCTTAGCTTTGCCCACGAAAGCTGCAGCGGCGCGGAGGAAGAAGGAAACTGCTTAAATGTGAATTTTATAACTATTATAAATATGCCATATAAAATAAGAATGATTGCAACTTTTCCACCGAAAATCGAGTTTTACTAACTCCCCATAGCATTAACATGTGCACCGTGGCGTAAAACCGGGTAGTTTGCCTTACTTTTATAAAAATTCATTGATAAAAAAGTAATGAAGCTGCGACTTTTCTGGAAAGATATACTGTACTCCGATAAACAATGACTATTCTAATAAAATTTGCCAAGCTCTAGGTCGAATATTTTAGCTCCAACAGGCCCTACCCGGTTTTCCCCCCGTAAAAATTCAGAACCTCCTTTGAAACAGCCCTTTAACGAACGTCTTTCTTCCCCAGGTGAAGGTGAGCAGCGACCCGAACGATCCGACGGTGGTGTCGTGGTGGCGGTGCGGCGAGTCCCTGCGCCCCGTGCCCGGGCACCGCGAGATGATCGAGCACGAGGATGGGTGGCACGAGCTCATCCTCAGCAACGTCACGGAGGACGACGAGGGGGAGTACGAGTGCAGGGCCGAGAACCACCGGGGACACAACTCCTGCTTCGGATCCCTCTTCTACTACCAGGAAGGTGAGCGGTTCTTATTTTCAGCCTTACAAGTGACCTGAGGCGGCCCAAGACCCGGGCAATTGCCCGTGGCTCCAAAGCAGGATTAATGAATGGTTATCATGAATTTAGTTTCACGTTTCATAAAATGTAGTCAATTCTCTTTTCTACAGAAAAAATTTATTTAGTTATTTTGAGTTTTAATTAGTTTTAATATGTAAATTATTTTTAGCTGCTAAATTTAATGATTGTGTACTTCAAATTTTTCATTACTTATTAGAATCTTTACCATTTTTTAAAGAATCTTTTTATTTATCATTTTTAACGCTTAAATATAAGGGATTAACCCGAAGTTCATTATATGCAAAAACATCCTGTACATTTTCGTTTTGTGTGTAAAGAATTAAAATTCAGTTATAGTAATTAACCTGTTCATTGTTTGTGTTTTTAAATTCATTTCTTTGTCGTTATTGCAATTATTGCTTTCAGCTTACAAAAATTGAAATGTTGAAAATGTCATCCTTAATGCCTTATTACTATTAATACAAGACTGGCGAACCAGCTGGTCGCCGTAGGCGGCTAGTCTTAAATATAGCTGAAATTTAACATTTCTCACCATAGTAAAATTGAGTCATGCAAAACATGCATATTTCTAAGTAAAAGTTTGACATTTAGAGTACAGACATTATAGAATTTTAAAAATACCTTGATTCGGGGGGGCGCCATATTTTTGCCTTGCCGGTTGGTAAAGTTACTTCGGGCCACTTCTGCAAGTGACGCCTGTGTCTTATAAGTGATAGGGGAACCCAGGGCAAAACGGAATACTTAAGGTTCGAAGGGCTGTAAAATGGTAAATAACACTCAGAGACGTTTGAAAAAGCAACTTTATAAAGTTTATTTGCTTGCTCACACATAATGCATTTAAAAACTAATCTATGATCAGTACGTAATTTGTTATTCACGATCTAATAAATTTTGTTAAATAGTCCGGAGCTGGGGCAAAACGGAAAACGGTTTTATGTACTCTTTTAAAATTCTTAAATATGGATTGTTTTCTTGTGACTATTCAACATACATTGCACACAAATGGCAAAGGCAACCATTTTCGCCTTCATCCCTTTCTAGTGGTCCCCCTAATTGCCCTCGTGACCGAATCTTCACTGTAATATGTATATGATACTCTATTGAATATCACACGATTCTCCAGAACTGATTTCGAAACATAGTTTTCGTTTTAATTGCAAATTTCTCACATTTTACGAAATGTTCCTTAACTTTCGTATGCCAGTGTATTATAAGTTATATTAAATATAGGAAATCTCAATAAAATTACTTCAGACATTATATCGGTCATTAAAAATTAAACAAAGGAAAAGTAAAGCCAGCGACAGAACTCACAATGCATCTTCGTCATCACTTTCTACTCCGGCAATAGGCAAATTACACTGCGGCAAAATGGAACCCTGGTGCCGTTTTGCCCCAAGTGCAGAGGTTAACAAAGAACTACTGTAAGTCTATTCTAGAAAAGCATTTGGAAGCCCTTCTAGGAGGGCGCCATTTTTTTGTCTTGACCGAATCAGATCGGCAATAGTTCTAGATCATCTTTTAATGGAAATTTTTCTTTCTTTTTTTATTACGAATTGAAAAGAACTTTGTACTGAATAGGGGATAAGAGCCTTTATAGCTGAAAATCTCCCAAACCGCTTTTTCAAATTCAAAGTCTATTCTAGAAACTAAGGAACTACAATCCCAGTGCACGAATGAACAGTCCAAAGAGTAATATTAACGAAAAATCAGTGCTTATCCAAACATAATAATAACTTATTTGAATTAACTTAGGAAGAAAACTGCATTATTATGTTCAAAAACGGGGAACTCTTCTAAACTATGCGTAGTAGCCAACTCCCATGGACTTGGACAGCTCAGTCATGTGCAGTAGGGTGTATTATCAAATTCCAGGAGTTTCCACTAATTTGAGCAACAAATTGGGTGAAAAAATGAGGGGTTCTCTTTTACCCCGTAGTTCTGTTTTGCCACGGGTTCCCTATGTGTTGCCTAATGCCTCATATTCAGGGCCGGATTTAGCCTGTAGGGGCCCTTAGTCAATGCAAGTTTCGGTACCCAAACCATTTTGTATTAGTTTTAATTTAATCTCTATACAAGCAGTTTTTAAGTACAATATATTATGATTAGCCGCCTTCAGCGACCATTTGGTTTGTCCGTTTAAATTAGTTTTTATTTTTGTATTTTATATTAATTATAGCATTACCCGTCGCGGTTTCACTCGTGATAACTTATTAAAGATGAACAAAAAAAGTGAATATTTTATTACATTTGGCAGATAGTAAAATAAATAAAGACGTAAATTTTAAAATGCCAGCGATACAATTCTGTATGATGCATCACAGCTGACGAAATTTAAAAACTGCGTTTCAGATAACTATCAGTCAGTTCATCTATAACTCATCGGTAGAATGATTTTATGGCGGAAAAACGGTAACATTTAATGTAATTTTAATTAGTTAAAATTTTGAAAAATCCTTTCTTACTACGTAGTAATAGTTAATTAGATGTTAATGACCTGCTTTATAAATGTTTAGAATAATAAAGATCTTTCCCGGACTTCTTCAAGGCCATCTTATCCATTGGGCTGTAGTCCAGGAGAGCCTAAAAATTTACTATATTGATTGTATTTAAATTGTGAATGAACGAATTTTTAATTATAATTTTAAATATGTGAAAAGATGCAGTTAGGGATTATCACTAGACAGACATAGATTATGCACTGAAAAGCCAAAAAAATTGGTACAGGCGTACATATTCAAATAGCGGAGATATGCAATCAATCATCGTAACCCGATGCTGTCGGCAACGCCTATATAAGACAACAGATGTCTGACAAATGTATTAGATCAGTTCCTGCTGCTGCAATGGCGTGTTTTCAAGATTTAAGTGACTTTGAACGTGGTGTTCTAGTCGGCGCACGAGAGATGGGACATAGCATCTCCGAAGTAGCGATGAAATTTGGATTTTCGCATACGACCATTTCACGAGTGTACCGTGAATATCGGGTATCCGGTAAAACATCAAATTTCCGCCATCGGTGCGGCCGGAAAAAGACCTTGAAAAAACTGGACCATTGACGTCAGACGCGAATCCTTAAACGACACAGACGTACAATACTTCCTCAAATTGCCGCTGATTTCAATGATGGGGCATCTACAAGTGTCACCGTCAGAACTGTTCTACGGACCGTCATTAATATGGGTTCTCAGAGCCGAAGGCCCACTCGTGTACCGTTGTTGACTGCACTGCACAAAGCTTTACTCCTCTCCTGGGCCCGACAACACTACCATTGGACTGTTGATGGCTGGAAACACGTTGCCTGGTCTGACGAGTCTCGTTCTGATTTGTACCGGACGGATGCACGTGTACGAGTATGGAGACAACATCATTAATCCATAGACCCTGTTTGTCAACAGGGGACTGTTCAATCTGGTGGAGCCTCTGTGATGGTATGGGACGTGTGCAGTTGGCGTGATATGGGACCCCTGATACGTCTAGAGACGACTCTGACAGGTGACAGGTACTTAAGCATCATGCCCGATCACCTACACTCATTCATGTCCATTGTGCATTCCGACGGATTGGGACAATTCCAGCAGGACAATGCGACACCCCACGCGTCGAGAGTTGCTACCAAGTGGCTCCAGGAACACTCTTCTGACTTTAGACACTTCCATTGGCCACCTAAATTCCCAGAGATGAACATTATTGAAGATATCCGGGATACCTTGCTACATGCTGTTGAAAAGAGATCTCCGCCACCTCGCACTCCTATGGATTTGTTGACTGCCCTGAAGGATTCATGGTGTGAATTTCCTCCAGGATACCTTCAGACACCAGTCGAGTCCATGCCACGTCGTTTTGCGTCACTTCTGCGTGCTCGTGGGGGCCCGACACGATATTAAGAAAGTGTACCAGTTTTTTTTTTGGCTCTTCAGTGTATAATGTTACATAAACATTTGAAGAAATATTCATACAGAGTCAATCAGTGTGAAAATCATAAATTATGCGTGTAATAGAAGTAACTCGTATTAAAGAAGCTCACTTGTAAGATCTTGTTTGATAAAACTGAAAAGCGTTAATTGGAGAACAGGTGACTTTTATTTTGTTCATCAATTATTTTATTATTTAGACATTTTTGTTGGGGCTGTAAAATTCCTGGTTATGGTTCTGATGGGGCGCCAAATTACTCCACCCCAGGCGCTTAAATTTGTAAAGACGGTCCTGGACACCCTGTCTGTTTATGTCGGTGAAATGGCTTTTTTTAAACGCGTTCGATACATTTCTTATAATAATAAAGAACTTTTTCTGTGAACAGGAGGTGGTACGATGACTGATGTGACCATGGAAGGAATGGCGGCTGAAGGTGAGACTGTTTATTATTTTAATAATGAATTTGGCTCTCTTATTACATGTTTATAAGAATTTGAACGCATGACCAGGGAAAAATTCCAGCAAAATTTGAATCAAGCAGTGATTTAATAATTAATTGTGATTTTTCGAAATTTTGGTGCAAAGTTACCTCATAGGTGGGGATTCTTTGCACTGGTTATTTTTTTCAGTATATTTGAAAAAAAAATTAATTCACTGGATGCAATTTTAGATATTTATTTATTGAAAGCCTGGATGGAAATATACAAGGAAAGTAAATTTTATAAACGCCTGATTATAATTAACAATTTCACCCCATTGTATCCGGTCAAATCAGGATGACATTTTAGAAATCCTTTTATCCAATTATTGCCGGATGTGTTATTAATATATCTATCTACTAGGTGAAAACCCGGCGTTGTTCGGCATCCATATTTTTTCATATACCGGCCTCCTGTTTTTTTCATATACCGGCCTCCTGTTTTTTTCTCCCTAAAAATACAATGGAATCTCCCTATAACGAAATCGCTTGGTTCCAGTTGAAAAATTCGCTATAGAGAAAATTTCGTTATACGGAGATTAGAGATTTTTGCAGTTATTTAAGTAAATGTTACAAACCTTTTAGCATGTGCGATAAGTTCAAAAATATTTAATTATGACTTTCAATTAAAAATGAAGTAATATTTATTATAAATTTGTTAAAATTATACTAATTTTTATTGCATAAATAAAATGCTCAAAAGTGAAGACAATTCACCAATTTAGAGAATAATATGTACTAGTACGGATAAACATAAAATGCGTATTGTCACATCCATTTGCCTTTTCTACCCCCGCTCCATCCCGATTCTTGGAATCTTGACCCGTATAGAAATGCTGCTCCCTCTGTAGAAACCCAGGTCCCCACAACTGCATTACCCTTCACATAGCATTCTATTGTTATGCGTTATCGCTGGAATGAACCATGCGAGTGGTTCCAGAAACAGGCACGTGTGAGCGATTTGTTTGCACAGAAATTAGCAACTTTTTTCAAAAATGACAAAAATCGAAAAGATAAAGGTCTGAAAAAATTCGTTATAGGGAGACAACCACTTCGTTATATGGAGAATATTTTGAATGTTATTTAACATTCCGATTAAAAATTTCGTTATGGGAGAAATTCGCTGTAGGTAGACTTCGTTGTAGGGAGACTCTACTATATTGTCACCAACTTTCCCGAACAAACGTAAATTTTCTTTGAATCTTTTCTTATTGAATTAAAACTTTCAAATATAGCCTTTTTATTGCCCTATAACAGTATGGTTTAAATGAATGGTCCTTTTTTCCCAACTAAAGATTTTCCAAAGGAAACCCGTTTCTTTGGAGGCATTATTTTAAATCAATTTTTCAAAACCTATCCGGGAGCTTTTAAATTCTCTGTTAATTATTACTTGTACACCCACTCGGAGGATGTGTTTGATACTCTATAAACTAGATATAATAAATACTCTCTATCAATACTATGAATAAAGTCAAACTGAAACTCAAATGCGAAAAAGCATTTTTTTTACTCTTTTTAAACAGCGTTGCCATGACAGAAACAAACTTTCAAAATATAGAAAATATAAAAAAATAGACATTCAAATACTCCGCCGCACATTGATAAGGATCATTCTAAAATTTGTTAAATTTAAACGAAACATCGCGTAATAACTAAACTAACGTCATTGGAGTTTTGAGTGCATATTAGAAGGTACGAAATAAAAACGGAAGTGAAGTGCATGCTACGAAATAACAGCGGAAGTTAGAAGTCTACCTTGACTAAACAAAACAATATTTTCTTAGCTTTAACCGTGGTAAAAACACGTAAATAAAGGATTAGATGAAACAATAAATTAGTTTGAATTTTATTTTACGACAATAAAAGCATTGTTGCAATTTGAGATTAAAATGAATTTTGAAACGTTAATTACAGTTAGAGAAAAAATTGTACAACAATTAAATTGGTATCATTAAATAGATAATGTTTTGCTCTTTAAGGTGATGTAAAAATAATTTCCGTACCATAAAGTATTTCAGAAGTTATTGGCGGAAAACGTCTAAAAATAACTTAATTTTCGTTGTTTAATTAAATAACTAAAAATCTAATTCGAATTTTAAAATAATTTTTACGGCGTTAGCTCCCTCTTGTTCTAATCCATCACTGTGCCAAATTTGGTCGTCGTAAGTCCAACGGTGAGGACGTGCATAAGGAACCAAAAAACGAACAAACACACACACATACTTTTCTCTTTTATATATATTGTTACGAAGCTATAAAGTTGTTTCCCTGAGATGCTAAACTTGGCGACTTGGCGATAAATATGGCGACTTTGACGACAAAAAGAATTTTCTAGAAGGACCTCGAACTTTCAACCTATTTCTACTGGTTTCATGAACTTCCTAGCGATTACGTCACTTCCTGTTGAAAGATATAAAAGCAAGCTCTCAAGCCAAGAGGACTCAGTTGGATTTTGATCAGCAAGCGAGCTGGTGAGCTAGCAAGAAACCTTTGAGCGCTGTGTTGAGATTTATTGGTAGTCTCTGTTGTGAATTCTTACTAGTGCTGTGTTAATACTTGTGCTACGTTTCTTTGCTTAGAATATTTGTAAAATAAAGAGCTTTATTTTTTTAATCCTGCTTATTGGACTGCATTCACGTACACCCACAAGACGATTTTGTAAGAATGTAGATTATCTCACTTTCTTAGTAAAATAAAGGTTTATGATCATTTTAAAACCTAGACTATTGACAGGAAAACCGAAAATACTGAAATGAACTACACGTTGCAACGGTCTTTACCTTCTCAATGGAGAAACCAGGGGATTTCCAAGTTTCCTTATATGAATTAGCCTTTTTTTCTTAAACTAATTCTTCGCTTGGGACACCAAAAAAGTTTCTGGCCTCTTGATGAGTACCCTAAATTTGTGAAATGGCGTTAAATCAAGCTTCTAGGGTCTCTGGAGAGAACTCTATATACTTATAAGTCCCTAACTTCTTTTTGTACACCCTGATAATATATGAAGCTAAAGCAAAGATCGTTCTTATTATTATTTAATATAAAAATAAATGAAAAAACCAACTGGGGTTGCTTTTTACCGCAAATTTCCATGGTGCAAAGAATCCCCCCTTTCCGGTGCAAAGTTACCCTAGGTCAGAAAAAAATAAATTACAACTTCAGCAACAAAAGTAATTAGCATACAAAGCAACAGAATGAAAGCTAGGTTTATTATCTTTCACTTTTAAATGCACCTACCTTCAGAAATACCATACTTTCCTCATCAGAGACAGATTTTGCAGCACTAAAATTTTCGGTGAAGAACTGGCTAAATGTTATGCTCCTTCTGTAACCTCTTGAATGATTATTATGTACGTTTTAGGAAGGAAATACGCTAGTCAGTGTTGCCGAGAAGCTAGGAAAAATATCTCAATACCGTACCTATAATAAGTTGATCTCTATTTCAATTTTCAAAAAGCTTTTACACTGGTGCAAAGGTATCTCCACGAGTGCAAAGTAACCCCGTCTTATGGATCCTTAGTTTTCAATATAAGAAAGGAATATATAAAGCAGATAAAAAAGCTCTTGTATACAAATAGAAACGAATGGGCTCAGTCTAGTCATTCATAGTCTGAGTATTCCATGGTTCCATATTTTTCATGGCGAAATCTGTTGTCATAATAACTTGGCATTTATTTTGAATACAGGCAACTACAATTTATTATAATTTTTACGGTGTATAATTTTTTTGTGGACTTGGGAATACAGAAAATAAATTCGGCTAGACTTCGTAACAGTTTCTGATTTACGGACTAGGTAGTTCAGAGCGGGAACCTATATCGTCCTATTGACTAAAGTTTAGAATGCTATGGTGTTGTCGTAGACAGTCG
>BGPR01001950.1:52787-93789 GCA_013235015.1 Araneus ventricosus | reverse complement strand
ATATGTTGGTCAGAGACAGTCGATACAAGATCCTTACAAATACTGTGTATTGTGTTACATTAAATTTTAAAGTACTTATAATAGGGTACACATGCTTAAAAAAAAAACGTAGATAATAAAGTTTTCTAAGTAGGTATTTGACTTTGCTAGCAAAGGCAGATGTCGACGGGACAAGGTAATTTTGTGCAGGGAACCTATAAGGCCCTATTGACTAAAGTTTAGAATGCTATGGTGTTGTCGTAGACAATGATACAAGATCCTTACAAATAATGTATTGTATTACATTAAATTTTCAAAGGTCTTTATACTTAGATGCTTACAAACGTAGATATCAAAGTTTTCAACGGTATTTGACTTTATAAAGTAAAGGCAGATGTCGACGGACAAGGTAAAAATTTTCAGTGTGGGAACCTATATGCCCTATTGACTAAAGTTTAGAATGCTATGGTGCTGTCGTAGACAGTTTATTGTCCTTACAAATGTGCATTGCATTACATTAAATTTTAGCATATCTTATATTAGAGTATGCTTAAAAACGTAGATATCAAAGTTTTCAAATTGTATTTAATTTTATAAGTAAAAGTAGATGTCGACGGACACTTACTTCAGTGGGAACCTATATGCCCCATATTGACTAAAGTTTAGAATGCGGTGTTGTCGTAGACAGTCGATAAGATTCCCGAATAATGTACATTACATTGAATTTTTTTTAAAGCACTTATACTAGGGTACATGCTTAAAAACGTAGATATCAAAGTTTTCTAAATCTAGGTATTTGACTTTATAAAGTAAAGTAGATGTCGACAAGGTACCGAACCTATAGCGCCCTATTGACTAAAAGTTTAGGAATGCTAAGGTGTTGTCGTAGACAAATGATACAAGATCCCACCACAAGCACATTAAATTTCAAAGTAACTTATACCTTAGGGATACATGCTTACAAACGTAGATATCAAAGTTTTCTAAATCTAGGTATTTGACTTTATAAAGTAAAGGCAGATGTCGACGGACAATTTACTTCAGTGCGGGAACCTATAGCGCCCTATTGACTAAAGTTTAGAATGCTATGGTGTTGTCGTAGACAGTCGATACAAGATCCTTACAAATACGTATTGCATTACATTAAATTTTAAAGCACTTATACTAGGATAAGTATGCTTAAAACGTAGATATCGTTTTCAAATCTAGGTATTGACTCTGTAGCAAAAGGTAGATGTCGATTTTATCAATTTACTTGCAGTGCGGGAAACCCAGGAAGATTGATAAGTTTAGAATATGGTGTTGTCGTAGACACGATACAAGATCCTTACAAATACGTATTGCATTACATTAAATTTTAAAGCACTTATACTAGGGTACATGCTTAAAAACGTAGATATCAAAGTTTTCTAAATCTAGGTATTTGACTTCATAAAGTAAAGGCAGATGTCGAGATGGGATCAGCTGGAATGTTGAAACCTTCTCAGCATTTCCACGAATAAACCTTCTCTCGGAAAATCTGTGTTTTGTGGTGGGATGACACAGCTAAGGGCGGAGAAAAGATGGCACTTTTAATAAATAAAACAAGAAAAAAAAAAAGGAAAAGAAAGAAGTCTTGCGATAAGGAAGCTCTCGCCTCGAGTTCGCCATGAGACTGAAAAGAGGAACCTCGTGTTCCTGAAGACCCCAAAATAGCAACCACGCGAGGGGCAAGTTTCACCTTACTCCGATTCAACAGATTTCACCAGCGCTCTCGTTTTCAGACGATTTTTTTTTCTCCCGCTTTTCCTTACGTTTTAAGTTTAAACCACTTTGCAGTCGTTTAAGCGTTAATTTTCAATGAATTCACCCATTTCTTTACTTTCTCGTATACGAAGTATTCAAAGAGAAAGTATTGTAATCGTCAAAAAATTCGAACTCGAGATTTTGACGAATCTACACGTTTTAGACCTCCCTGAGTCCGAAAAACACAATTTGGGAATTATGTCTGTCTATCTGTCTGTGAGCACGATAACTCGAAAGCTATTAGAGCTACGGGGATGAAATTTGGTATGTGGTCTTTAAACATAATTTGTAGGTTTCTATCACATTTTGGACAAAATCCGTCAACGGGAAGTCTGTCTGTATGTCCGCGGTCATGTGAACACTATAACTCAAAAACTTGAATAGCTAGATGGATAAAATTTGGTACACAGTTTTATCGTCATGAATGTAGATCCGTATTAAATTTTGGGCCAAATCCGTCAAAAGGAGGCGTTCAAATTGCATATTCAATTTCTTTTAATCCGATTCTCATGCGCATGCGTATACTGGTAACAATCTGTTATTGTTGTAAATTTTATTTACAACAATAAATAATATTTTCAAACATGAATTGTAACAATTTTTTTATTGTTGTAAATAAAATTCAAACCGATCTCATTATTTCGGCAAATCTTTTATTCACGCGCTTTTGCAATTGTTACGGTTGTGGTAGTATAAATTGTTTTCTTGGGAATTCAATTCCAAAGCAGAATTTTCGCTTTAGTATTCATTTCATTGCCTATTTTATCTCACCTGCTTCAAAGTAATATTTTTTTGAAACGTGGCAACAGATATTTGATTTCAGGTTTGTTGGTTTGTTTCACTTTCTCGTATACGAAGTATACAAAGAGAAAGTATTGTAATCGTCAAAAAAAATTCGAACTCAAGAGTTTGACGAATCTCCACTTCGAAAGTATACGAGAAAGTTTAGGGGAGACCACTCCCGCTGGTTAATTTATATGAATAATAATTACACAAAATAAGTATATTCATAAATTCCAAAATTTATACTCCTTTATATATTGAGCTACAAAATACAAATAAAATATGTTAATTATTCATTTTTTAAGTATGATTTAAGAAAACATAAGAAATCTATGCTTTTATCATTCAGCCTAGTTCTTAGCATTGTTATGAACAACTCGGCAACAGAAAATGCCCTCTCAGCTTCAGCTCATGTTGGAGGAATTGTTTTCAAAGCCTCGCCCACTATTATAATATTTGATGATCGATTTTCTCTTGAGTCAAACAACTGCAATTCTTGCTTCACTATCTTGCTCGAGCTAAAACCCTTCTTAGTTGAATAACATAGGACCTTTGTCTTCGAGTGAATCGCTTTTTCGAATTTTACGTAAACAACGTTAAAGATTTATCTTCCAAAATTTCCGTGCTCTCTTCTGAGTGATAAAGTTGGCCAGTGATTCGTCTTCCTCGCAACAAAGCCTTGTCATAATTATTTTAGCTTGCTGAACAAAATAAGTTTTATTTGGTAAACGTGAAAGATCGTGAAAGAAACGTGAATAGTAACTGCAGCAGCGTCATACTTTCTCCCAAAATTTAGATATTGCACTAATCCAACTAAACTGACATTGCGTCTCTCACTAATTCTTTGGACCAGAGGACATTTCATATTCTTAGCAAATTCTGAGTTTTTTTGGTTCAACTCTCCAATAATGAAAGCAAATACTCCTTCGGCAGTTAGCAAAGTCGCGTTTCGACTTCATAGTTTTTCTAGGCCAATTTTTTCGGGCCTCAACCCTGTTACAATTGCAGTCAGAGTTTCAAATTCTACATTAGCCAAAAATTGTTGTTCTTTAATATCAAGTAATGCTTTTGAAACTGCTGGTTTTATCTCTAAAAATCTTTCAAGCATTGCCAACAAACTATTCCAGCGTGTTTTAGTGTTTGAACAGACAACCTTTTCACAGCCAAACTGAGAGGTGATTTTCTGAATAATTTTACAATTTTTTGTTCCCGGGAACAAAGCATAATTCCCGGGAATACAAAGAGTATGAAAATATAGTGAGTCTCCCTATAACGAAATCGCTTGGTTCCAATTGAAAAATTCGTTTTAGAGAAAATTTCGTTATACGGAGATTAGAGATTTTTGCAGTTATTTAAGTAAATGTTCCACACTTTTCAATAGGTGAGATAAGTTCAAATGTATTTAATTATGATTTTCAATTAAAAATGAAATAATATATACTATAAATTTGTTAAAATTATACTAATTTTTATTGTATAAATAAAATGCTCAACAGTTAAGACAATTCACCAATTTAGAGAATAACATGTAGTACTTACGTTTATTTTACTTGAAAAATTCCGTTATATGACATTGCTTTGCATTTCGTGATGTTAAATTTTCAGAAAAATTTTCACATTTTAAGAGTGAGTGGTTCCAGAAACAGGCACGTGTGAGCGAATTGGTTGCACAGAAAATATCAACTTTCTTCAAAAATGACAAAAATCGAAAAGATAAACCTCTGAAAAAATTCGTTATAGGGAGACAACCACTTCGTTATATGGAGAATATTTTGAATTTTATTTAACAATCCGATTAAAAATTTCGTTATTGGGAGAAATTCCCTGTAGACAGACTTCTTTGTAGGGAGACTCTACTGTATTACGATTTTCCGGGAAAGAAACCCTAGTCTTTACACATAAGTTGTTGGTTTCTATCAAATTTTAAGCAAAATCTGTCCACGAGAAGTCTGTCTATCTGCTTGTCCGTGTTGATGTGAACACGATAACTCAAAAACTTAAATAGCTAGGTGGATAAAATTTGGTATATAGTTTTATCATCAGGAATGTAGGTTTATATCAAATTTTGGACCAAATCAGTCAATGCGTTGACTGTCTGTCGGTCTGTATAATCGCCTGCTTCCGAACACCATAATTCCTAAACGCAACGACTTAAATAAATGAAATTTAGTATGTGGTCTTTTAATCTGGAAGCTGATCGTGATCTGGAGTGATTTACGGTTACTATGACAACGTGTGCCAAAAATAGCCTACTTGGTCAAAAGTGGCGTGGTTGGTTTTCCCTGTTGTCTAGTCTGCCCGAGTCGAGTCAGTGTTCACTTCACTGAACTTGTATGCGTTGTCCTACATTGTTGCGTAGTGTTGACCGTGTGGAAGCATGTGCCGTGTGAATGAATTAATTCTTGCTGAAGGACAGTATCACTGTTCCCACGAGACATTGTTTCCATGGTCAAGATCAAGATAATCCGGATTAAAATGAAGAAGAAGACGTCCCGACAGATCACACGCAGATGTTGCTTGTGCACTTGAACTGGTGCTGCGTAGAACAGCTCGCTGCCTCTACACAGACCGATGTGATGTTTATGCGGCGTGGCGCAACATCGCATCGTCAAGCAGGTTTACTCCTTGTGTCAAAAGAAGATAACCGTTTTTGTTTCTACTATTTAAGGGGCTGTATTCATTCTTAAATACCAATTCAAAGCAGTGGCGAATCCAGGGGGGGCTATCGGGCTGCAGTCCCCCAGAGCTAAACCAGAATTCTTGATTTTATTTAAAATCACTACAACTGTTTGTTCTTAATTTCCCTTTTTTAAAAAAATTATAAAAACGTGACAACATTGCTTTTTGGCTAGACATAACGTCGCCTGCACCCCCGGTACCTAGAACCGAAGTTATTTTACCAGTTTGGATGGGTGCTAGGCGGATTAAGCCACCAAACCCCCCACGGAGCCCACGACGCCCCGCACCAAAAAACCATACCCCGAACAACTTTTTTTTCCTTAAAACAAAAGACTACAGAAGATATTTACAAATATGCAGAAATACTAATGAATTTACAGGCTTTATCCATTGCAGATTACAGATGCGGCCTCCCAAAACAATACTTTGAGGCTAATAATTTAGTGTTTTTTGTCACAAAAGGGATACAATTATGTTATAATTTGTTTGGATTCTTCAGAATACATGATGCTCGGTTCACGATTCATACTAAACACTTTACTAAATAATCATATTAAATCCTCCGAATTTGCTTTCACTACTTCTTCCATCTTGTTCTTTTTCTACCAAAAATACTTGCAGGGCTGGAAAGTTACTTATACACTATTGCATTAAGATTTGTTTCAATAAGCCTATTCATCAATGAATGACAACAAAAACAAAGTTCAAACACAAATATGTTGATTCTAAACACTCAACAATATTTATACTGTTCCGTAGGAATTATATTTACTTGCTGAACTTTTAAAGACAGGCTCGAAAATTTTCTTAATTTTCTAGTCATTCCACTTGTACTTAGCGTTGACGCGGTCGGAAACATTTTTTGGCTAGTTATTTCATTGTATTTTTTTATTGAATTATCGAAAGTATTGTAGAGTTCTTTATGATTCTCATTGTCAGGTGAGTAAAGTCTGTAAAGTTAAAATGTTTTGGTTTACATAAGCCATGAGGTTTGATATTCGTCATGACGATACAAAATTTTTATAACCTTAACCCCCCCCCCAGACGCGGGTTCTGTATTCGCCACTGATTCAAAGGGTTCTTTTAAGTTAGGAATAAACATTAGCGCAGTGGCGTACCTAAAGAGAGGTCGGGGGGCGATTCACACCGGGAGGCACTTCGAAAGGGGCGGAAAAATCAGATTCTGGACGATATTTTTATAGCTAAGAGGACCAGTGGCACTAGCTCTGTGATTGTGTACATAAAAAAAAGATAAGTGGAATTAATTCGTATTTCCCATCTTTTGTCCGTAAATTATCCATATATGCGAGAAAAACTGGTGGTGTACGCGCAATTTCGGGAACTATCTGCAGAGATGGAGGGCATCAAACGCGAATCACGTTACTAAAAATGTTTTTACCTGGAATTTTATTTTTATTAGGTTTATGCACCCTATGTAACTTGTAGAAACAGGCCGGCATGTTGCAAGGTCGCCAAGGGCAGAAACTACATTACCTTTGTTTCTGATTCGGAACTGTTATTTTTTCTCCATTTTTACTTTCTCGTATACGAAGTATACAAAGAGAAAGTATTGCACTCATCAAAAAATTCGAACTCGAGATTTTGACGAATCTCCGCGTTTTAGACCTCCCTGAGTCCGAAAAACACAATTTGGGAATTATGTCTGTCTGCCTGCCCGCGTTCATGTGAACACTATAACTCAAAAACTTGAATAGCTAGATGGATAAAATTTGGTACACAGTTTTATCATCAGGAATGTAGGTCCGTATCAAATTTTGGACCAAATCCGTCGAAGGGTTAATTGTCTGTCGGTTTGTATAATCGTATATTTTCAATCGCAATAACTTCTTAACAAAATTACTTAGATAAATGAAATTTGGTATGTGGCCTTCTTACCTTGATTGTAGATTTGTATCCAATTTTTGTGTCAATCGGTTTATTAAAAGGTTTTCAAATTGCCTAATTAATTTTTCTAATCCGATTCTCCATGCGCATGTGTACTGGTAGAAATCTCTGTGTACGCGGAAGCTATTGAGCGAATTACAACACTTCGTCCTTTAGCTGGCAAGAGTGGAACCTAACAGTGTATGATAGATGCGTTTTAATCGGTACGCATCTCTTTGAATTTGATTTTTCAACTAAATATTTTACAATCACTATAATCTACACTGAAAAACCTTCTGATAGTCATTAGATTTTGGTTTACAGTAGGTTCGAATTCTTTTATCTACGCGGCGGGAGGGGAAACAGCACCTTTTTGGGGAAGTATATGAGAAAGTTTAGGGCAGAACACTCCCGCTGGTTTTAATAAAAATCTTCCGAGGTTCTTTTGAAATTATTTATGTTTTTGGATCCACAATCATATCTTCATAAAAATCTACCATAAACCGGTGATTCTCTAAGGAGCAGTTTGGTTGGCGAACGTCGTCTTTCGTAGGATTATTTTCGTTAAATGATCTCCCATTACTAGGGTTGCCATGCGTCTCGTATATCCGGGGCTGTCACCGTATTTCCCTACTCAGTCCCGTATTACTGTTCGTCCCGTTTTTGTCCCATTTTCTCCCTAATATTGATCAGAGGTAATAAAGTGATACGAACAATGGAAATGAGGAGAGAATATTCCCCTTAATGTCAGCTCAATGGTTGGACAAAAGAAACAGGTTGCCAGTGGAGACACATGAAGCAATTTTGATTTGCCATTGTAACTTTTGTAGAGCGACGAGACTCATGTTTATGTGGATTGCCGCTGTTGAAGAATCAATTCAATTTCAGGAACCATTTTTATTAAATGGCTAAGTTCCACGACACAGTACATTAAAAGGTACAAGACAGAGAGAAACATCACGAGACAAGTACACAGTCAAGAAAAGAGAGAGGCATCATGGGAAAAACCCGGATGGCTCTATTAGCGCCACCTACCATAAAAAGGAGAAGGCAGTGAATTGTAACCGCTACAATGTAAAATTATTTGCCCCCAATTTTATAATTATGTGAAAGAAGAAAATAACATAGTGAAGAAAGTAAAATCAACTTTCAAATACGATTGGTCTAAAAAGGATTAGCCTCGCATCTTTTTCATTATTCTATGTGTTGATTTTATTAGATTGCTTAAACCCTATTGATTTTTTTATAAGAGTAAAATAAACCATTACCTACCCACTTTTTACGTGTTTTATTTTTTAGCACCTAAACGTCCCGTATCAATGCTTGGCAATTATGGTAACCCTACCCATTGCGGACAAGTTCGAGAAATTTCGCTCGTGTCAATGAAGATAAACGTGCCGAGGCAGCAGAAACTTAATCTCAAGAACGCCCTTAACCTTGATTTTGGCAAGCAAAATGACAAAAGATGGAAGCCAGAGCCGTCGCTCGGGGGCAGAAAAAACGTGCAGCCTTTTTATTTTTTGACTTTCTAGTACACCAAGTATTGAAAGAGTCATAGTCGTAACTGTCAAAAAATTCGACTCCCAGATTTCGATGAGTTTCCATGAAACAATCGATGAGACATCCGCAAATCCGAAAAAAATCATGTTTGAAATCATCTTTGTTTGAAACGCAACGAACTGGAGACGTGAATTTTGGTATGTGATCATAACACCAAAGTTACAGATTTCTGTCAAATTTTGGGAAATATCCGTTAAAGGGAAGTCTGTCTGTTCGTGTGCGTGTGGACACTATAATTTAAAACGAAAATAGGTAGTAGATTAGGGTTGTCGTAATTGACAAGCATTCATACGGGACGTTCAAGTGCTAAATAAAAAAAAACGTGAAAAAAGTGGATTGGTAATGGCTTATTTTTATAAGATAAAAAATTTCATAAAATTTAAGCAATCTAATAAAGTCAACACGTAGAATAATAAAAAAGATGTAAGAATAATCCTTCTTAGCCCAGTCACATTTTAAAGTTGATTTTACTTCCTTAATTATATCATATTTATAAAATTCTACCACAATTTTAATACAAATACTTTTTATATATAATTTTTAATAAATTGTATTGACTCTCAGTGTTACCAATACGGGTCAAATAGTAATACGGGACTGAGTAGTGAAATACGAGACGCATGGCAACCATATGGATGAAACTTAGCATATGATTTTAACATCAAAAATGTCAATCTGGGTCAAATTTGAAACCAAATCTGTGTATGGGTTGACTGTCTGTCTGTCTAGCTATTAACAAATTGTAGATTTGTTTCGAAATTTGATCTTTATACATTACACACACGCGCGCGCGAGAGAGAGAAGGTTGAGAACACTCATGCTCAGTGATGTGGGGTGGGTAAATACCCAGTGGGTAGGTAAATATTTTTTGGGTATATACCCAAAAACTGGGTATTTTGCGGGAAAAAAACTTTTCGAATGCTGATTCACAATGAAACATACAAACGTCTATAAATACCCAAAAACTTGATATTTTGCAAGAAAAAAAAAGTATTTGTGAATGACGATTCAAAATTAAACTTAAAATTTGTAAATACCCAAAACTGGTTATTTTACAAAAAAAAGTATTTGAGAATGGTGATTCAGAAAGAAGTATTAAATTTATAATTACCCACACACTAAATATTTTGCAAAAAAATTTATTTGTGAATGGTATTTCAAAATAAAACATATAAAATTTATAAATACTCCTAACTATATATTTTGCAAAAATAAAAAAAATAATAATAAATGCATTTTCGAATGGTGATTCAAAATGAAACATAAAAATTATAACTATCTCCAAACTGGATATTTTGCAAAAAAGGTATTTGCGAACGGTAATTCAAAATTAAACAGATAAAATTTCAAAAAATGGGTATTTTGCAAAAAAAAAAAAGTATTTGCGAAAAGTGATTCAAAATGAGATAAAAAAATAAGTGTGCATCCCAAAACTGGATATTTTTTTTAAGTATTTGCGAATGGCGATTCAAAATCAAACATATAAAATTTATATACATAACACATAGTTTATAATTTTTTAAAAAGTTTTGACAAAATTATAAGAAAAACCCCAATTGCTAACAGGATTCAGAATAAAGTATTCTGAAACTTAAACGGGATCGGGGGATAATTTAGTTTTTCCGGTTTGAAAAGCTATGACACTTACAATAGAGTAATAATTTTTAACACCGTTTATGTTATACTAGTCGCCCGGCAATCATCTTTCCGTCGGGAATATAATTTCAACTGATTCTCTTATGTATAATTTGATATTCATGGTTCCCTTAACAAAGTAATTTGAAACTTCAAATTGTGATAGAGATTTAACCCGCGTTCTTTACGTAGCCTTACATTTGTTCTGTTCCTTCTCTATTTGAAAGTCCCTAATGGAGTCAAGTAACTCTAATTTAACAAACTTGATTTCAACATCGAAATAGCGCGGCACGTTTTACGTCCAGCGGCATGTTAGCTGGCTTAAAACATGCCGATAAAATGAATTAAAACATAGCAACCATAATTGTTCAGTTAACTGAATTATTTCCTAATATCTTACTGTCTTGAGAGCTTCCCTTACAGATTGCACAGATAAATTGATCAAATAAAATAGAAAGTAAAATCCAATAGGATATTATCTTAGCTTTCAACAATGGAAGTAAAATTAGAGAAAAAAATCGAATGACAACTTAATTGATATCATTAAAAGGATATTTTTTTAAATTTTCAGATGGTGTAAAAATCATTTTTATGGTGTAATATTTTCGCAAGTTATTAAGGAAAAATGCCAAAATGTCGCCTAAATTTTAATGAATTAAAATTTCAAAAAAAAAAACGGCTACCAGGTGCACATTCCCACGCTTCAAAGTATGTTTGCACAAATTTCGTTGCTCTTGGTCCAGCGGTCTGTCCTGTAGAGCACCAACATGAACCCATTCTCCTTTATTCTTAGAAGAGATAGACAGCGCCAGTGAATCTTGTGATACATAATTTACTCACATTGCGTGCTGGGAGTCAAACATTCTTCTTTTGATTTAGTGAATACATATTCGTTTATTTTACGTGTATTAATATTACTATATATTTTGCGTTAAAAGTAAAAAAAGGGAAAAGTTACCTCCTTGAAGCTTTTAATGTTAAGAAAGGATAAAAGTATCCAATGTAAGTACTGTAATGTTGAGTATAAACATGCCAATGTAAGCAAAATGGAGAAACACATAAAAAATATTTCAAAAGTTCTATTGGATTAAAAAAGGTTTAGAAAGGGATAAAATAGTTTATGAATTTTCTTTTAATCAAATTCCAACCATGACAACTACATCAAATTTAGAGTTTCAAGAACATTTAAGTATTGTTGTTTATATTCCAGATGAATCCCATCTAACCAGGAAACTTTGTGTGAGTGTGTGTATCTAATATATCGTCAAATAATACAACAATTTCAGCAACAAAAGAATTCAAATTTCTTGTTGCTGAAATTTTGTTACAAAGATCACTTAACTTTGTTAAAAGTCATATGAGTGAATATTACTTTCAGAATAATTATCTTTTAAAAACTGTTAGAACTGAAACATCTGCTAACTTTTCATCAGCAATGTCTGGTATTTTGACTAATTAATCTAAAAAGAATGATAAACAATTGTATCTTTCATTTTAGTTTCTATTATCAGCTGTTTATCATTTTAAACCAAACTCATTATTTTCTTTTTTTCATTTAGTTAAAATAACTCTCATTTTTAAAAAGCAACAAATACATTAATTCTTTTACTCATTGTTTTAAAAAAAGGATTGGCATTTAAGCCACGCACTTTATGCAAGATCTATGATATAGTATTGCGTTTTTGTTTTTTCTTATTCATTTTTTTAGCCTTTATATAATTTAAAAGGTTCATAAAACTATATTTCTTTTTTTTATCTTACCTAATGCTCAATGTATATTCTATACATATTTATGTTATATAGAGAAATCATATTTCACAGCAGTGCCTGTATTTTATCTGAATAGAGTTAATTGAAAAATAAATACCCAGGTAAATACCCTGGATATTTACCCTTAAAAATAAATACCTGGGTATTTTACATCACTGCTCATGCTTAATTTTTCTTTTTTTCACATTTCTCGTGGCGACGGGGTTTTTAATCCTATCTGAGTGATTCAATCTGTATGAATACGTAGCTCATTTCACAGTTAATAGGGGGAAAAAATGTTTCGGTTGCTTTTTTTTTTTCTTCTTCTTCTCTTTAATTAAAGAAAGTTCAACCGATTTTCAAATAAATATTAAAACATTTCAAGGTGGTAAAGAGTTTTTTAAAATTCTTTCTGAGAACATTTCAGCATTTTACTGAATTAAATAAAAGTCAATAATGTATTCGTTAAAAAATAGTATTATATTGAAG
The DNA here is from genome assembly GCA_013235015.1 of Araneus ventricosus. Classification (NCBI taxonomy): domain Eukaryota; kingdom Metazoa; phylum Arthropoda; class Arachnida; order Araneae; family Araneidae; genus Araneus; species Araneus ventricosus. The sequence continues at coordinate 81,246 of BGPR01001950.1, read as the reverse complement.
CTAATTGAAAGAACCTGTTAAATTATTGAAATTTGTTCCATGACATGGAATAAAAAAGATAAATCAGTCGAAAATGTTTGTCTCACGAATTAAAAAAGTATCTACATATTTTACCCGTTTTAAAACTGGAAATCATAAGACAATTAATGACATCGAAACTCATTGATAATGGCATTTCTTTTCTTTATTTTCTGTGTACATATCCAATTAGCTGGACTTGATGCAAGTCAATAAAATATCTTTTGAATATGGAGGAGAACGACATGGATGATGTTGAGGGAAAAAAAAAATCGTCTGCGATTAACAAGAATGCCGTCACGAGTGTTCCTGCGACCCCAAAGTTTGTCTACTTGGCGAATTCCTCACTGCGCCAAATTGGCGAGGCATCTGTCGTTCTGGCGTGACCGACTGTGGACATTGACGCAAGATTCACTGGCTGAATCACATTCGCAGGAAATTGAGACAATTTCATTTATTATTTATACTAAATCAAATAGTCGATGTTTTCTGTCTGATGAGTTGCTCGATGACTGTGCAATGTTCGCAGAGGTCAAGGCAAAGAGGAACACCAGCATACTTGCTGAACAAGCGGAAAATAGCTGATGCTGGAATAAATAATGAAAACATTTCTAGTTTGATGTCATTAGTTTATTACTGAAAATTAATGGAATGTTGACCAAACCCTGATTGGATAAATCACTTATTATTTATATTTATGCAGATCTGCGGTGAAAGTTACATATTCATAAAGTGATCATTTATTTTCCCCCTCAAAACGGGACATTTTTAAAGTTTTAGGTAATATTATGTGAATTCAAGAAAACACATATTTCTTCAGTTTTTATTTATTAACTAGAAAATCACCCGTCATGGTTTGACGGGTGCAAATTGCCTCTTCATTCGAGAGATTTCCCTTCAAATTTGACGTGTTTAAATCTCTAATATATATAAAAGGCAATGTTTGTGTGCGTGCGTGTGTGTTTGTCTGCGATGTCCAGACGAATCTATCGCACTTACAGCCATGAAATTTGGCACACAGGTAGTCGTAATGGTGACTGAATGCACCTCGAAGCCGAAATTTTAAATTTTAATCTAGAATTTTTTTTATTTAATGTTTTATGTTGTTTTGGTTGATTTTTCGCACTAATTTCTCAATAGATTGGTTTCGAATAATTGTACGACAAAAATAGATACACCATCGGAAAGAGCACGCGATTTCCGTTCTAATGAAGTTAGTTTTGAATTTCTAACGTAATTAACTGAATTTTGAGAATTTTTTAAAAAAAATAGTCAGTTTTGCTATCTAAATGTTAGTTTTGTTTTTAAATTTGCTGCATCCGACTTTCTAATAACACTATTATTTTCAATTTTTTTTAGCTTATAACTAGAACGGTTCTGTCGGATTTAAAACAAGAATGGTTAAAATATCTTTTATCGTTTTTTTTAAATTAATTTTTTTCTGGGCCGTTGCGAGTTATTTTTCTCGATCGAGTTCCAAAAGCGGCACTTCTTCCGAACGTTGATGCCAATTTTGATTGGCGGACGCGTAAGATACGTCATGACCTTCACCTGAATGAATTACTTCGATTATTATTTTCGGATTTGATTTATATTTTGCTTGCTGTATAATAATCATTTTCACGTTCCAGTTTTGTAATATTGTTTTGGATTAACGTACTCTGTACTGTAGCGTGAAAAAAAAATAAGCAGGAAAATCAAAAAATGTGTATCTTTTGTTTTGATTTTGTTTTCGAAACTTTTTCATGTCATTGTGGGCGGTTCTTTTTTTTTCATTTTGTTAAAGTCCTGATTCCACGGGCAACGCCCTGCGCGTACTGCTAGTAGATATATATGCGAGAGAAATGTTTAACATTTATTGAAAACAAATAAAATAAACATATGTTTTATGACAGGAAATATTTTTTTTTATTTACATATTATTTAAATAATTCAAAAAGCCTCTTGGCCAGAAACATTCCGTGTGAAGTATTTTTCGTTGTTTAATAATTTTCCTCGTACTTCAGATGTCTTTGTGTAAGTTTTAACTTGATTGGGAATCCTAGACCTTGAAAGCGCATCATGGAGCTGTCCACGTGAAAAGACAGGCTCATCGAGGTGAATTCCAACATGATCGCCCTGCGATTTGTTGATAGTCATCGTGTAAGCTGGAATTAACGGGAACTGGCGGCAGTTGAGAAAAATGGTAGATTCACGTCACTGGTGGCTAATTTAATTCTTGGCAAGAAAACAACATCACCATGATAGCATTCAGATACAATTTGGCTTCCAAACTATATCGCGCGCACGATTTACCACTGACGTAATTTACTACTTACTATTAAAAAACGGAAATTAATTTGAAATATAGGATTAATATAATTTAAAATTTCTCGGGAACTATTGATCATAGCGGGATAAATTTTATATCAATGGATAGCAAATTTTATTTCACTATTTTAGAGCTACTAAATTTGAAATTAGAACGACAATTACTCTTTTAAACTTAAAATGACTGAAATTTAGGTTCTCTAACAATGAAATAATGCTGTTTAACGTCTCGCAGTGCTATGGCGCGAGTTTTATTGTTGGTGACGTCAGAGCGTTACCGGAGGATCTGGGCTATTATATTAGTAATGAAAAGAACAGGAATAACCACGTGAAAATAAATAATTTTTCTGAAGAACACATTTTTGCTGTAGTATATTTGGTGTTGATTTAGAATAAGAATAGAATTCTTGGCCAGGATTTCTTAAGATTTACTTTGATAATTAACGTTGCTTTACAAACTGCGATTTACAACTGTGTTTTCTAGCTCATTCACAACTTATTCATAAGAAAAAAGACTCATTCTACGGGTGCATTAGTGCCTGGCAGACATAGAATCTATCCAATAACTACACGAAAGTTCGTATGATTTAAATTATTGGCGTGAAAGTGTTTGAACAGCTCTACCCAAAGACTTTCGGTTTAAATATTCCTAATGTTTCATGTCACTTCATGCAGTGTAATGAAGTTAGATCTAAGTGCGAGATAGGAGGCTTCTGACCAACTTACATATGTGTGATGCGAATAACGCACGCTCAGTCAACGCAGGGTTACTTGAAATTACCGTCGGAGTTTTTGATTTTTGACGCCTTCATGTTTGAAATTGTTATCGTGGGTTGCTTTCTTTCTGAAAACGGGACATTTCGGCGTCCCGAAGCTGAGCTTGGTGGCAACGGGGCTGGCTACCAAAAAACGGGACGTATGGTCACATTACATATTTATCAATAGGACTGATTTTTATAATTTTTTTTTCATAAAATCCTTTTATAGATTCCTGTCATATTTGCAGAAGAACAGTGACTGACAGAGAATTTTTTTAATTTTTTCTTTTACTTGATCAATTACCTAAAATAGGAAAACAAGTATTTGTGAAATATTTTAGGTTAAGAATCTTTTTTACAGATATTAAGGAATTTGAAAGCAGAAGACACTTTCAAACTTTTCGGGTCTTGCATATTTTTCCCTATGCCTCTCCACTTGGGGTAATCCCCAGTTAAAGGCACTTTGACTCAGATAATGGAGAACTCTTCTTTCCTTACCAGTTGGGGGATTTCTCAAAATGTTGCACATTTCCGTGACCTGACATTTTAAATCCATCTGAATCACTAGAAATAAAGGTTCTTTAGGCAAATATTTCTTAAAGTAAAAGATCAAAACTGGCCTATTATACAATGGGAGCGAAAAATTTTTGAATTCATGCTAAATTTATACTTTGATTAATATAGCAAATTCGTTGCATTATTTATTTATTTACCGTTTTGGATATTTGCACGAATTTTTCTCCTTGTATTTACAAAACAAATACATTAGCTTATTAATAAGGTTAGAAGAAAAATCTGAACAGTACATGAAACGGAACCATTAAAACGGCCATCATCTTGAAACAGAACCATTAAAACGGCCATCATCTTGAAACGGAATAAGAAAGTAAAAATAAAAATCGTTTTTAATGACTTCAAGGAACATTAATGTCTAAATTAAAGTAAATCAAGAAAACTTGTGGTCGCGACAGCATACCAAACAAATTTCAATACAAACAGAAGGAATGCCGAGATTAAACAGGACCTCGCTGTGCTCGGTCAGTAAAATATCAACTGTTTGTAAACGGAATTAAAATTATAAAGCAGAGTTCAGAGTATTTAACTTTCTTACCCACACAAGTTTAGTTAAATTATGAATTTAGATTACGTTGAAAACAATGAACCTACTGAAGCTCTTCGATTAATAAAGAGTTCTTTAACTTGTTTCGATACTTTTTTTCAGCGAACACATTTTCCGAATGTTTTAGCCAGGAATTATAGTTGGAAAATAAGTAAGAAATTGAAGCATTACTTAAAGATAAGTGAAAAGGAATCCAATTAAATCAGCTACTTAGAAAATTTAGTCAAATCTTTTAAGTCGAAGCTCTTTTCTTAGCTATTTTTGTTTACGAATGTTGAAAAGGATGGGAAAAAAGATATTAAAACTAATTAAAGAAATTAAAACTGTGATAGAGGATAAAATACAATAAGATTACTAATAAACGAATGAAAAAGAACGAGGAAGAAGAAGAATCCGATGGATGATTTCTTCAGAGGCCACCATCCATCCAGATTCAAAATTAGAATAGGTTTTCTGTCAAGGAAAAACGACTTTAAGGGCGAAATTAAATTTTCCTCTGTGTCCTGAACCTTTTCCGGATAAAATTGGAAGAAAAATATAATATCCAAAAAGAAGAATTTCAAAACAGTCTTTATAACATAGTCTGAAAAAAAGGCTTAAAAATTTTACCTCTCTTTGTTATGGAATGACCGACGCTAACAAAAGTAAGCTTTGTTTATAGGTGGGCGCACCTATTTCTATTGTTCTTTTGTCTTTATTAGATATTTTTTCTATACTTATCCCAATTTGGGAAAAAAGCTATAATACTTTTTTTTAAAAAAAATTCGCAACTCACAGTTGAGAGGGTAATTTGAGAAAATATACATAATTTTATAGTTAACCAAACTATGGGAGGATGGGACGCTGCTTTGCACTCGGGTAGCTAGTTACCAAGGAACTGTTTCTAGATAAATCTTTTGCTGCAATTTTTTTCCTTTCTGATTTCCTATTTTTACACACTTAGATTTAACTTGACTTGTTTCGTGTTTGCGATCGATTTTTCGCTCACTTCTGGATCTGTCTGAATTTGGAAATTTTGTATGCTTGTGTTTCCTCGATGACAATACACTATTCTAATATTTTGAGACTTTAACTGTAAGCTAATCGTTTAATTTCTACTTTTAAATAAATTCTTAATACTGATAAAAACAATTCTAGTTTCAGTACACTAATAGTGGTGTGATGATCAAAACTGTGTGTGTATTTGTTAAACTCATTATCCTTTGTTGCAGATGGCCGACAGTCTGGTCTGCTTATTCTAATAGATGATGGGTCTCATACAGAAGAAGAAAGTCTTTCAGGTAAACGTGAAAGCTAATATATATATATATATATTGTCACCATTAAAGTGCATAATTCAGTTATTCTATAGAATAACTGATCAAGTCAGTTAAGATGTATAGGTTAATTATTTCACACTTTACCTAATTATTCTATGAAATAGGTATTCTATAGAATAACTAATGGCTGACCGTTATAATGTAAAATAAACAATTTAACATTAAAACAAGTCCGTTTTTTTTATAAATTACACACTGGCGATTACAAACCAGCCATAACCGGTTCAAAACTGATTTAAACTACTACAATGCTGTTACAAAACTGTAATGCCGCTTTCCTGCCATATTAGTCTTATGGTTAGAAAGATAGATATGCAGCAATTTGTATTGGATGGAAGTTTTTTGAACCTTTTTGAACGACCATTTTGGCCACAAAATGAAGGTTCCTGAAAATACAGGAATTTTCTCGCTATCTCTATTAGGAGCGAAGTTATGGTCAAATCCCACTATAAACGCAGATACGTTTCATTCAATGAGCTAGCGAAGTTACTACGTTCCGGATCCCGCTGCTAGCAAAGCCGTAGGATGTTTTATAAGTTTAAAAAATTTGCCCGGTGCCCATTTCACATCCCGCAGGCATCGCGAGCATAATTTTTCCTGCTTCATTTGAGAAAATAAAAAGTGCATATTCCTTACATTCAGTGTTCTAGGAAGCTACTAGGTTCCAGTTCAAGCTGCTAGCGAATGTTAAAGTTTTTTTTTAATTAAAAATATTTGTCCAGTGCCCATTTCAGATGCCGCAGGCACATTTTTTCCTTCTTCATTTGAGTTGTTAAAAAACCCAGATTCCTTATATTCAGTGAGCTAGCGAAGCTACTAGGTTCCGGTTTCTGCAACTAACGAAGCGTATGATGTTCTTTAAGATAAAAAAAACCGGCGCCCATTTTAGAGCCGCAGGTACAATTTTTCTTGCTTCATTAAAATAATTAAAAAACGCCGATTCCTTACATTCAATGAGCTAGCGAAGCTACACTTATTATTTCACACTTTAACGATATGCGGACCGTTATTCTATAGAATAACTAGTAAAATGCAAGTTATATATATATATATAACTTGCATTTTACATACTACTTTACTTGCATACATATACATTTATTTACTTGCATAATCTCACTTAATTTTATTCCAAATTCTAATATTATATATTTCAAAATCTTAATGTATTCCAAAATTGCTATTCTAAAACTCCAGTTTCGTTCTTTTCCCGCGCTGGAGACATATTAAATATCTCATTTTGGCATATTTATTACTAAAAGAATACTTAATCGCTTTCACGTGCCAACAGAAAATCATGACGGCGTCTCTTTGGCACCAGACTTTTTTCCCTGAAACTTATATAAACCTTATTTAAACCTGAACTTATTAAAAATACCCAGTATTCCCTTCACTTTGATCACGTGTCAATATGTTATTCCCTTATCCGAGAGAATACAGGGATTTTTCTGCGCACTTTCGTTTGTAACCTAAACAGAGATGGACGTATATCCACCACTCTCCTATTGATAATAAAATAAGAGGTAGTATTTTGCTCGGCCTGTTCATTTTCAACGACTACAACCACGAATACGTTATATATATATATATATATATATATATATATATATATATATATATACATAAAGGCTGCAACATGACTTCATTTTGCAGGTCAATGTGGATCGAGATCTATGACAGTATCTGAGCAGATGCAGGTACATATTTTGGTTTCTTATTTGTAACTTTCATTTTGCGGGGAAAACTATCGAATCTAAGATTTCGAAGGGGCGCGCCTAGGTTCGCGAAAGTTTCACAGGCTGATTTCCTTTTGAATTCTGCACTGTTGCTAAACTATAAAATAAAAAGAGGTTTTTAGTTTAGTTGAGTTTAGTTTAGTTATATTTAACGTCTCGTTTCGAAGCAACACGAGGGCTATTTTGGGATGAACCTCGCTATTTTGAACTCTGGTCTGTTGGCGAGGACGACATCTTATCTGGCACACCCTCTCCAAACTTCCACACCAGAGGAGGGACGTTCGTCCCCCTATAAAAAAGAGTTTTTTAAAACACACTTGAATTAGTGTACTAAAAAGTAGATTTTTTCAGTCTTATTTATTTTCTGCTGTTTCGTCTGGAATTTCTTATCTATACTTATAAAAGGCAATGTTTGTGTGCGTGTGTGTGTGCGCGTGCGTGTCTGCGTGCGATGTCCAGACGAATCTACCGCACTTACAAGCTTGAAATTTGGCACACAGGTAGTCTTAATGGTGATTCAATGCACCTCGAAGACCGAAATTTTAAAATTTAATCTAGAAAATTTTTTATTTAATGTTTTGTGTTGTTTTGGGTGATTTTTCGCACAATTTCTCAATAGCATGGTTTCGGATAACTGTACTACAAAAATAGATACACCATCGGAAAGAGCACGCGATTTCCGTTCTAATGAAGTTAATTTCGAATTTCTAACGTAATTTACTGAATTTTGAAAAAAAATTTGAAAAAATAGTCACTTTTATGGTAATTTTTAATAAAGATTTCTTTAAATTATCGCATCTGACGTTCTAACATCTCCATAATTTTCATTTTTTTTCAGCCTACAAATGGAACGTTTATGTCGGATTTAAAACAAGAACTATTAAAATATCTTTTTTCGTTTTTTAAAAATTAATTTTTCCCTGATCGGTTCAAACAGTTTTTTCGTAGCGAGATTTAACAGCGAGAGCTTCTCCGTACCATCCCACAATGCATTGTTGCAACGTGACCTTCTTCGCGGCAGGTGACGTCATTCGCAAAGAAAAATAAGCGGGAATATCAATAATGTGTATTTTTTGTTTCGATTTTGTTTTCAAAACTTTTTCGTGCCATTGTGGGCACTTTTTTTCACCCACTTTTTTGAAGTCCTGATTCCACGGGTAACGCCATGCGGGTACTGCTAGTTCATTATTATAAATACTATGGAGTCTTGAAATCAATTTTTTCTCGAATTCGTTGCCAGGTGGCGCCACGCGGATACAATCAGAATTTAATTATATGAATCGATTAACTGCTAATTAAGTTCTGAAAAAATTAAAATGGTTAATTGCCATCGATAACTAGGGTTGCCATACGTCCCGAATATGCGGGACTTCCACCGTATTTCACTATTAAGTTGCGTATTACTATTTGCCCCGTTTCCCGCCTAAACTCTGCATGAGACATTAAGGGGAACGATGCTTTGCTCCCCTTCGGGGAAAATGTTTCTATGGGATATTCAAATAGGTAATAAATAAAGATCTGGCGAAAATTTGAGACCGATTTCATTACACTTATCTCCCCCGTACAACAGGTAGTGCTCCCCATCGGGCAAACTCTAGCGCCACTCCTGGGCTCGCTGCGGCGATATCTAATTGATTGTGTTTTATATCTAAAAGATTATTTAGAGGAAAATAATACCAACTGAAACTGCTGAACTACTATAACCAGCGGGAATGTTCTCCCCTAAACTTTCTCGTATACTTCCCCCAAAAGGTGCCGTTTCCCCTTCCCCCGCGTGGCTAAAAAAATTCGAACCTACTGTTACCCAGAATCCATTGACTATCAGAAGGTTTTTCATTACAGTGATTGAAAAATATCTAGGTAAAGAATCAAATTCAAAGAGACGCGTACCGATTTTCCGCTCTTACCGGCTCAAGGACAAACTGACGTTATTCGTTCTCCGTAATGAAATTCCGTACCGTTCCGTTCCTTTCGCGTGCACAGAAGATTGCTTCCAGTACGCATGCGTGTGGAGATAACGGATTCTCTTCAAAAGTAGATTATACAGACCGACAGACAGCCAATCCTTTGACCGATTTGGCCCAAAATTTTATACGGACCTACATTCATGACGATAAAACCGTGTACAAAATTTTATCCATCTAGCTATTCAAGGTTTTGAGTTATAGTGTTCACATGACCGCAGACATACAGACAGACAGACTTCCCGTTGACGGATTTTGTCCAAAATTTGATAGAAACCTACAAATTATGTTTAAAGACCACATACCAAATTTCATTCCCGTAGCTCTAATAGTTTTCGAGTTATCGTGTTCACACACAGACAGACAGACATAATTCCCAAATTGTGTTTTTCGGACTCGGGGAGGTCTAAAACGTGGAGATTCGTCAAAATCTCGAGTTCGAATTTTTTGACGATTACAATACTTTCTCTTTGTAGACTTCGTGTACGAGAAAGTAAAAATGATTATGGAAGAGAAATGACTGAGGTATTTTGCAGATACGAAGTATATTGATCAGAAGTCATGTCTGATAGAGCTACGCGAATACGTATTTGCCATTCCAGCCCAGAATGCAAATGAGGAGAGAATATTTTCGTTTATGTCAACTCAAAGGTCGGACGAAAGAAACAGGTTGTCAGACAAGACAAATGAAGCAATTTTGACTTGTCATGTGATTTTAAAATGACTTGCGCCCGATTTTATAGTTATGTGACAGAAGAAAATGATATAATTAAGAAAGTCAAATCGACTTTAAAAAGGGTTAGCCTTGCATCTTTTTTATTACTCTGCGTGTTCGTTCTACTAGATTGCTTAAATTTTATTGATTTTTACTTTCTCGTATACGAAGTATACAAAGAGAAAGTATTGTAATCGACAAAAAATTCGAACTCGAGATTTTGACGCATCTCCACGTTTTAGACCTCCCTGAGTCCGAAAAACACAATTTTGGAATCATGTCTATCTGTCTGTGAACACGATAACTCGAAAACTATGAGCGCTACGGTGATGAAATTTGGTAGGTGGTCTTTAAACATAATTTGTAGGTTTCTATCAAATTTTGGACAAAATCCGTCAAAGGGAAGTCTGTCTATCTGTATGTCCGCGGTCATGCGAACACTATAACTCAGAACCTTGAATAGCTAGATGGATAAAATTTCGTACATAGCTTTATCGTCATGAATCGGACGTTTTATCGTCCGTATAAAATTTTGGGCCAAATCCGTCAACGGGTTGACTGTCTGTCGGTCTGTATAATCGCATACTTGTTAAGCATTCGTTTCAAAACTGATCTCCATGCGTATGCGTACTTAGCCATCTCTAGTACCAAGCGAGAGGATTACGTCACTTTGTCCTTGAGACGGTGTTTGTGATAGATATGTTTTATCTCCCGTTTTGTTTTCGCTCGCTCCTATAATAGCGGATCTTGCTGGAGTGTGATAGAAAATAAATATTGCTAAGTTTTAATACATATGCATCTCTTTGAATATGATTCTTCACCTAAATATTTTACAATCACTATAATCTGCAATGAAAAACCTTCTGATATTCGTTGCATTCTGGATTACAGTAGGTTCGATTTTTTTTATCCACGCAAGGGGAGGGGAAATGACAAATTTTTGAGCAGTATACGAGAAAATTTAGGGGAGGCCACTCCCACTGGTTTAAATCAAAATAAACCATCACCTACTTTTTTCATGTTTTCTTTATTTCTTGCCGCTTTAACGTCCCACATCAATGCTTGGCATTTATGGCAACCCTATCGATAACAGCAAGTGTGGAAAATTAGAAAAATGTAGTGTGTCGGGTGAGTGAGAAAACGATTACAAAATTCCATCGTTATAAACATGAAACAAATGTATTGAAATGAAAGTTTTGAAAAATAGTTTTTGGAATAGAGCCCAGAATGATTAAAATTTTCATTAGAATTTTCTGACTAAAGATTTTAAATTGAATTTTCTTACTTATCCATATAATAACGTTTAATCGTTTTATTTTCTTTATTTTGGGATCGGGATCGTTATTGATGTTTTTCAGAGGAAATTATGATTGTGGGAAAAATTGAAGAAGCCCTGATGTAAAAAAAAAAAATACTAAAAAAGTAATTACTGACCAAAATTTAGTAGTTATAACAGGAGTGCTGTGGAACCGGGAAGCACAAGTTCGATGTTACAGCACAGTTTTCCTTTTTTTTTAGAGAGAGAGAGAGAGAAAAAAGCCAAGAAAAAATTGTAGAAACAGCGTGATTTTTTTGCCACACAGTTTTAGAGCGTTCCAGCACTACTGGTTTATAGTTATACACCACTGGGTTATAACAAGTATTTTTAAAAGCATTCAATAAAAAAGAAAGATAAAAATGTAAAAAATAATGCTTTAAAAAATTAGTAAATCAAATAAATATCGCAATATTGAAAAGCATTCATCTGAAATCGAATCAGTATATTTAATATAAGGTGACTAAAATATTCTAAATATGTAAATAAAATATTTAGAATTGTTACATAGCCAATAGATAAGAATATGTCTAAAAATAGCGGGAAAGAGGGGGTATCAACGTCCCAGGCGTAAGTCGTGAGCTCCGAAGACAAAATATAATATTGTGTTTCCCTTAAGGCTGCCGCGTACCTAACCGAAACACCAATGTCGATGAAAGCGCCCTCTTGTGTTGGGGGTCAAGAGGCGGGTCTTAAGGTCTTAGATTGACAAGCCTTATCACAGCCTAGAAACGAACTTGCGGACTACGGATTATTTTTTTGCGGTCGCGAAAATATTGAGACCCCCAAAGACAACCCCCTACTCCTTTGTAAGGGTAATTTGATAGCCGCTCTTTAGTCTGCAAGCCAAGTAGGGAGTGGAGGACGGGTATTTGCAAATCGTTTGACGAAAAGCCCCAGAATCTGTGAAAACTGCCATTTTAGATTTCAATTTCTTGATAGAGATATTGCCGGATAAATGCTATTTCTCAAAAGCAGGAACGCGGCTGTGGTTGTAACTTCAGAAACCAAAACTCAGATTTTTAATATATTTGAGGAAGTTTTTATGAATAGATTATTGTAATATCAGAACAGTTCAAATTCGTCCCGGAAAAATTTTGAGAACAGGCCACTGGTTTCGGTAGCCTACATTATTTTGCATACAAGAAGCCGAGAATGAAAATGTTTATTCTGATTAATCCTAACGCCGAGCGCGAGGATCATTTCAAATAATATAGTATCATTTACTTCGATTAAATCTGCGCTCCTAAGAAAGATACTAATTTAATACTATTTCATCTATTAGACGCATACATCTTTCTCCTAGGATTACCAAGATTGTGAAGAATTGAGGATGTGACATTTAATTCTCTCACTTTTATTTAAATAAGTTGAGATTTTTTTCTCCCTCAGAAAAATTAGTTGAGCTAGAAAATCTGATTTTAAACAAGTAGCGTACAAATAACTCCGAAAAGTAACCCGAGGAACATGGTTTGTGTTTCTGTGTGAGCACTCTCAAAGATCAAAATTTGAGTGTTTCATTTTAGCTGCCTATATAATCTAAACTGGGGAAAATATATCTAAAACTAGGGAGTATAAAATAAACAACAATGTCCGAGAAAGCTAACTAATTTTGAAACTAAATTTTAAAATTTTATTTCCTGCCCTCTATACTCCGGGGTGCCTTTAGGTATCTTCAAATTTTTTGCTCCCCCCACACGCTTTTACCACCAAATCGCAGCGACTGCTTTATGATATGAAGAAAATAGTTCTGTTATAATAAGTAGGAAATTCTATTTTTCCTCAAAAAAATAAGCTGAGTATGAAAATCTGATTTTAATCAAGTACTCGTGCAAACAACTCCGAAAAACATTCCCAGGAACGAGGTTTGTGTTTATGTGTGAGCATTCTCAGAAAAGCACTCTCGAAGTACAGTGGAATCTCCCTATAACGAAATCGCTTGGTTCCAGTTGAAAAATTCGCTTTAGAGAAAATTTCGTTATACGGAGATTAGAGATTTTTTGCAGTTATTTAAGTAAATGTTACAAACCTTTTAGTACGTGCGATGAATTCAAAAATATTTAATTACGACTTTTAATTAAAGATGAAGTAATATTTATTATAAATTTGTTAAAATTATACTAATTTTTATTGTATAAATAAAATGCCCAAAAGTGAAGACAATTCACCAATTTAGAGAATAATATGTACTAGTACGGATAAACATAAAATGCGTATTGTCACATCCATTAGCTGTTTCCATCCCGATTCTTGGAATCTTGACCCGTAGAAATGTTGCTCCCTCTATAGAAAACCAAGGTCCCCACAACTGCATTACCCTTCACATAGCATTCTATTGTTATGTGTTATCGCTGAAATGAACAATGAGAGTGGTTCCAGAAACAGGCACGTGTGAGCGATTTGTTTGCACAGAAATTAGCAACTTTCTTCAAAAATGACAAAAATCGAAAAGATAAAGGTCTGAAAAAATTTGTTATAGGGAGACAACCACTTCGTTATATGGAGAATATTTTGAATGTTATTTAACATTCCGATTAAAAATTTCGTTATAGGGAGAAATTCGTTGTAGGGAGACTTCGTTATAGGGAGACTCTACTATATTTCTTGGAACTACGCAATTATCTGAATTACTAAAATAATAATATTCGAATTTGAAAGGGTATTAATTTGTCATAAATGGGTCAATGAAAAAATCAAATTCAAACTTTTTTTGAATTATGGAGTAATCTGAACACAAGTTTTAGAATGATCCGAATTCATTAGCGATCTTCTGTAAATACTTTACGGAATAATTTTTCAAAAATGTCCCTTTTGTATGTGACGTTATACATCTAAAACTTCTAAATGAATAAAGAAAGGAGAGATAAAATGTTTTCAAATACTAGGTTTAGGTACTAGTACAGTGGTGGGAAACCTTTTTGTGCTGAAATGCCTCTTTAAATGTCGGTAGTTGGGCAAAAGGACTCACGGGCAGAATCTTAAGGGCTAGTGTTCGGTAATCTATACTTATAAAAGGCAATGTTTGTGTGCGTGTGTGTGTTTGTCTGAGATGTCCCGACGAATCTATCGCATTTATAGTCTTGAAATTTGGCGCACAGGTAGTCGTAATGGTGACTGAATGCACCTCGAAGCCGAAATTTTAAATTTTAATCTAGAAAATTTTTTATTTAATGTTTTGTGTTGTTTTGGTTGATTTTTCGCACTAATTTATCAATAGCATGATTTTAGATAATTGTCCGACAACAATAGATACACCATCGGAAAGAGCTCGCGATTTCCGTTCTAATGGAGTTTGTTTTGAATTTCTAACGTAATTTACTGAATTTTGAGAAATTTTAAAAAAATAGTCAGTTTTGCCATCGAAATGTTATTTTTGTTTTTAAATTTGTTGCATCCGACTTTCTAATAACACTATTATTTTCAATTTTTTTTCAATTTATGACTAGAACGGTTCTGTCCGATTTAAAACAAGAACGGTTAAAATATCTTTTCACGTTTTTTTTTTTTTTGTTAATTTTTTCCTGGGCAGATGAGAGTCAATTTTCTCCCGCGACACTTTTCCGGAACGCAGCCGGCTATGTGATTGGTTGAAGGAGAGGTGACGTCATAACCTTGAATTGGGTGGCTGATTATTATTTTCGGCAGTATCTTAACGTATTTATTCATCTCGCATAATTTGCTTGCAATATAATAATTTTCATGTTGCAATTTTTTAATATTGTTTATCGCGAAAAAAAAAATAATAATAAATCATTTTGTTGAAGTCCAGATTTTACGGGCAACGCCGTGCGCGTACTGCTAGTTAATAATGTATGACACTCAATTGTATTATTTCAGTACAAATTGTAAATAACTGTATGGCCGCAGGTTCTCCACCCCTGTACTAGTGCGTCCCGTCCGCATTTACCTTTTCTAATCATTATTACTAACAACCTTTTCAGCATATTTTCAAGGTAGTCATATATAGTTTGATAAGCAAGTATCTTTCTATTATGCCAAGGTGTTAGATTAGATTAACGTCCCATTTTGAAGCAACACGAGGGCTACTTTAGGTACGGACCTCGTAATTTTGAACCGCGGTCAGATGACGAGGACGACACCTGAGCTAGCACCCCTCTCTCCAAACTTCCACGCCACGCCAACGGGAGGACGTTTGGCCACTACGCATGATTTAGCGTGCAATAGGCCCCATACACGGCGGATCTTCAGTGGAATCGGATCTTTCTATTATGATTCATTATTAGTAATAAAAAGTGATTAAGTAATCAACTAAAATATACAGGGTGTCAATATACAACAAATATACAGATATCCGAAAATTGTGGGACACATTTCAAAAATTAATAAAAAAAAACTAATAAAGCTACAACTACGTTTTTTTGTTAAATGAGAGAGCATATAAAAAAGTTTTTTTTTCAGATAAGTAACGCGGCGTTACGGCGTTCCAAATTTGCTACAACTACAGAATTCCATACGCAATGGCTACCGATCGTCAGAAGCCGATGCGCGTTTTTTGGTTTCCTTCTTTAGTTTTTCTTGAATACCTCAAAAAATATTCAGTTTCAACTGTACTTGTGAATTAACAAATTAAAGAGCGTAAAATTCCCTACAAATACATACCTTTATTAAATTCCTACTATTAGTTCACACTCTCCCTATATATATTTATATATCTTGTTCAAATTTTCAATCGTTAATAAAATACTTTTTATTCATCCGCTCAAGTTCAAATACATTTTTTAAAACTTGTAGTGGATGACACTTGATGTTAATACAGTTTTTTCAAATATTAATTCATTAATCAAATTGAATTAATTCATTTTAGTTTTATATGGAAGAAAAAGTTTCTGAAATAAAATTTTTCTTTGTTGACCTAAGTAGGAATTGACTTAAATTTTTTTTTTTATATTACTTGTTTTTCTTCTAGCTTTGATATTTTCGCAAATAATGGCTCTCAAAAAATGAGAGATTTTCAATAATTTACGGCGACCTAGACCACCAAAACGGTGCGTTTCCTATCTGTAAAAAACCCTTTTCAAATGCGCTTTCATTTGAAAAAAAAACAAACAAAAACGTAGGTGTAACATTACTAGTGTTTTTAATTAAGTTTTCGAATGTCTCCCACAATTCTCGAATATCTTAGTTCTGAATTAGGCAATAGATGGCAGCATGTGCTGCAGTTTTCTGCTCACACAGTCGTATTTAGAGCAGTTTTTTTCTTTTAAATTTCTGGAATAAAGTTATCGAAATTGAATCATAATTTGAAACATATTCAAAACTTAAAGACCCTTCGAGTTGCTCTCCTTTATGAGTTAGCGAATGATCCATTTGCAGGAATTCCAATGATTTTGATGGAATGTTGATATTAAAAAGGGCGCGATTTAAAAATGTTGATGCGACACATTTGACCTAGGAAGACATTTAAATTTTAACTAAGTAAATAAAGGAGAAAATTAAAGCGATTCAATTAATTACATATTAAATTGTAAATACTATTGCCAAATACCATAGAGCTTGTTACGATTATCATCTTTTGCAATTGACCATTTCGTGTGGCTCGGTGGTCTAGGGGTATGATTCTCGCTTTGGGTGCGAGAGGTCCCGGGTTCAAATCCCGGCCGAGCCCGATGTGTTTTTTTTCGAGTTTGGGAGAAAATTATATAAACATATGTCCATTGTTATTAATAATGAAACAAAAATTGTCATAGAATTTGGAACTGGTCCATTTTTCTATAATTCGTGTAATTTATTATAAAAATTTTAATAATATTTATGCATACGTAAGCTTCAA
Source organism: Araneus ventricosus (assembly GCA_013235015.1). Lineage (NCBI taxonomy): Eukaryota > Metazoa > Arthropoda > Arachnida > Araneae > Araneidae > Araneus > Araneus ventricosus. Next base: position 64,203 of record BGPR01001950.1, on the reverse strand, counting down.
ATTCGAAACAATTTGCAATTGAAAATTTGAAATTCTGAAAGAATTTTTGCAGAAAACGACGAACGTTACAGAAAACGACGAAATCGTCATTAAAAAAAAAAAGTAGAAAATTCGTTTCAAACTGAATAAGTGAGAAATTTTCTATATTAGAAGCTTATGTTATGAACATCTTTTCACAAGCTTCAATTCAAACTTGAAAGCAATAGTCTTCACCTAGTCCATATTGGAGGTATATTCCCTCATAAAGTAATAGTTAGTTTCGAAATATGTATGAAAAACTATAGCGAATGAATTAAGTAAAAGGGAGAAACACGCCGGTTTATTTTGTGTCCTTTTACACCTTCCATGAAAGAACATTAAAACAAACTCGAGTCCAATGTTTCAATCGTTAATCTATAAACTTTTTAATTAATTCGAATATGGTTCTGTAAACAGAAAAAGTAATGAACATTAATCAATATTGAACAGAAAGTGTTACATGTATTTCTGTCACATTTTTTTTTTTTTTATAAAATCGGAGACTTTAAACATTTATGTTTCCGATAAAACATTTATCGGAGACATAAATGTTTAAAGAAACTCTGAAAAATTAAGAGTGTGTACAACTTACAAAAATTGATTTAAAGAATAGTTATCAATGATAGATTGAAGACATCGAACATCGCGAGTTAAGAAATGAAGTTTTCATTTTCTCTACTTCGCTTCTGTACTGCTGGTTGCACGCAGCTGACGTGGCTCGGTGGTCTAGGGGTATGATTCTCGCTTAGGGTGCGAGAGGTCCCGGGTTCAAATCCCGGCCGAGCCCAAATGTTGTATTTTTGTTTCGCCTTTCTTTTTCGAACTCTTGATATTTTCCTCATATAATTATTTAACTGACTTATATTAGCAAACATATATTGAACTCATTTTTATTATAATATCTTGCAGATTCTTTTTGTCTAAAATTTATAACTGTTTAGTGGAAAACGTATCAGGAAAGCATAGAAAATATTTTCAGTAAAAATGGTGTGTTAATATGAATTCGGTAATCATTAATGGATTTTATTGTAAAGAATAAAATTGCAAAAGGTTCAAACTAAATGTATGATTGCAACGTTGCCGTTGTATGTGCAATGTTATAGTGTTGTAATGAAATATGTAATTGTATGAACTGCATGGTGCTTGAATAAATACGTACGGATGTTTACGGAATAATAATACGGATGTTTTGCGCGTATATATTTGTTTTCTGAGCGATTTTTTTAAAATTATTTCTATTCCCCATTTGTATGGGGTATCATTGTTCAAAATTGTAATTTTACAGTTTTGTTTAAAAAAATTTTGTTCTGCTGTATGACCCACAATATTTTATGCTCATTTATTGGTAAAGTGTTATAGCTGTTTGACAAAATCAATCGCTGGTCTAAATCGATTAAGCTCTTCCAAGTACAGTCGACGCTCGTTATAACGACCACACATTATAAAGATCATTCCATTATAACGACCAGTGATAAAATCCCCAACTGTGTTTTCCTATGCACTCTATGTTATTTTACTTCCGGTATAACGACCGTCCAGTATCGTCTAATCCCAATACAACGTCCGAATTCAGCGGACACTCTTACCGGTATCCAAAATTCCTTTATTTTCTACTTTAAACTCTATTTTAGAAATCGATTTTTAATTGATAAAATTTTATTTTTAATACCAATAATAAAAAATAATTTGAGTATTTAGTTGGAATCTCTTTAAAAAATAGCCTATTTTTACGAAACTGCTGAGCGTGTATATGTACATTTTTTAATTATATCCACTATAGTGACCACTCGTTATAAAGACCTGTGGGACGCAGAGGGTCGTTATAACGAGCGTCGACTGTATTTCTATCTAGAGAGGGGTGGCGAACCAGGGTTGCCAGATCAAAATAACAAAATAAGGTCCGCGCCCCAAAAAAAAAAAAGGACAAGTTGGGGGAAAACCGATTTAAAAAAAAGGGCTATCTTTCATGAAAACGAATCCCACTTTATAGACATATATTCATTGCTCTATTACTAAATTAAAATTTAAGTGAAAGAAATTTAAAACATCCTTGTTCTATTCAGGAGCTATTTCCTTTGATAGCTCATTATATATCATTTCAAATGTGTAATATCAAAAATTTATTAAAAAACTATTGTTAATAAGTCATAGTAGTAAAATATTATTAATAAATAAAGTAGAATAAGTAATTAGAAATTGTTTTAAAAGTCATTAACGAAAATAAAGCCAAAAAAGGCCAAAAGTGCATTTAAGGCCAAATGAAAATTCCTAAGGCCAAGAGCTTTGAAAAAAGGCCATATTTCCATAATTTGACCTTAAAAAGACCAATATGGCAACCTCGTGGCGAACCTATGACCTGCGGGTCAGACACTGACCAACCAGGAGTGGCGCTAGCGTCTGCCCGACGGTGGGGGGAGAACGACTTGCTGTTCGGGGGGAGGAGTGTAATGAAATTGGTCTCAAATTTTCGCCAGATCTGTATTTATCTACTCGTTGAATATCCCTTTGCGTGAACGGGGTACAAAAATTTTCCACGATGGGGCACAACATCCCCGATAGGGGGCCCTGGCCCCTGCCCGGTCCCCCCCCCCACTGGCGCCACCCCTGAGACCGATGAAGGCTTTTTAAACGACCCACACGTCCATTTTTGTGTACGATTGCTAACTGATTTTGTATCGTATCACTCAGCGGTGTAGTCGGAAAATAAGGAGTGCCGGAACGTTCTAATCTCTGTGACAAAAATCGCTGATTTAAGGATGTTTTCACAATTTTTCTTTTTTATTTCTCGTGGAAAAAAAAAAGCAGTGCCGGCTCCGCTGCACCCCTGGTATCACTGCACCTTTGCATGACTCGTGATAGTCGGTCATAAACTTGGCGCGTATATTCAAAGTTGTAAAACAAAAAGGAAGCGTAATTTTTTTTAGAGAATTTAAAAAGTAAGAGAAAGAAAGAAAAGGTCAGCTGTCAAGTGTTTCTGTTGATAACTTTTCGGTGACGCCACTGACACAGTGACCCAGTGGCTGGTATAAAAATAAAATAATGAACAAAATACGACCCATTTCTCGAAAAGATTCGCCATCACTGATCTAGGGTATCATCTAGTGCGCGAAACTACTCCAATGCATGAAAAAAATTTTTCGCGACGAATGGTGTATGCAGAAAAAAAAGTTTAATGAGTTAAATTAATGAATTAAAAGAGTTAAATCGATTCATTTGTCACTTCTAGACTCCAAACCCCTGTTTCTTTAGTATTTCAAAATTGTTTTTTTTTTTTTTAGATTTGTTTTCCTATCTCTCTTTTCTAAATTGCACCTCAGACTCCGGTTATTTTATTTGTTTATTTTTTTAACATTTTATGTACTATTTATTAAATTTTAGTAATTTTTATTTTTTTATTTTATGTGTTTATTTATTACGTTTGTTTGTATTTATTTATTATTTATGTTTCTAATTACTTAATATGTGTGCTGTTTGTATTTTATTGTTTTTTTATTCTCATTTGTATTTTGTATTGTATTACTTTTATTGTATTATTTTACTTATTTTGTTTTGCATTGTATTACCTAATTTTTTGTTTTTTTATTGCATACTTCTATTATATTGTGATGTATTACTTTAATATTTGTATTGAGTTTTTTTCTCCCCGCCGACTCGTGACTTACTTTACACCCTTTAGGTGAGCAGGGTCGGCGTGGGCAATATATATATATATATATAGTTATATATTTTTTAAACCATTAAAACTCAAATAACATTTTCATCATATACACCTATTAAATCATCTTTTAAAATTAAATATAATGAACTGTATAACTTAATATTATTCACACAATGAAGTACAGAAAGCTAATAATATTAAAAACTATTACTATGAAAAAGCCAATCCAGATATGGAATTCCAACAATCAAATGCCAATCGACCTGAAGAATCGATTATATCACATTATTTCGAAATTTATAGACGCCAACCTTCTGTGAGGGCCAATTGTTGGAAAAAACAACAAATATATATATATAAAGACTCCAAATCCCTTCAAACCATTTCTTTCTACTTCACTTTCGCTTTAATTTTGCTGAAAATCTTCAAGTATCCGTGAGTGCAGATGGATCTCTGTTGCAGGGCATCATCGAGGACCTGACCCAGAGCAGCCAGGGCGACCGGACGGGCAGCCTGACCCTCGAGAAGGAGGACGACCACCAGTTCTGCTCGGACATCGAGGACCTCTGCGACGACGACCTCGACGCCAACATCATTCAGGTGGAGACCACGCTTTTTCGAATCGAAATTCAGCTCGTTGACAGCTTCTTGTATTCACTGCGATCAATGTCGAATCCAGGATTTTAGTCTGGGAGGGGCTGAGGTTGTGAGGATACCGGGTTCTTCCGCTCGTTCACAACTTGAATGGTGTGGATCGGAGACTTCAGATTTGGTCCCAAGATATTTATTCACATTTCAAGATAAGGGACACATCGCACATAAGCATGTAGATAAACGAAAAAGAACGATATTTCTATATCAGCATTCTTCCACAATTGTAGCCCCTGGCTTCCTTCATGAGCCGAAACTCAAAATACTAACATCCTGGCAAAACTCAGCTCACACTGTGACGTGACTATGTCAGCGCTCTCTCTCTGATTGATGTCTCAACCCTTCTCTCCCTCTTTTTTTCTTAATATGTCTGGATTGGTTTCATTCCCTAAAAAAATTCCTGTTTCTGCCTCTTCTGTTTTGTTTCTTCGACTATAGATGGCGCCATGGGACTAGTGTTTTCTTTAATATTCCTCCTTCTAAAAGAAAATTAGCGTGGGTTTGTGATCACTTGAAGATTTTTTCTTCTTTTGTTTCTCATTTTTCTCAACTATGGGCATAGGGTAAGTTTTTTGTATTTATGAAGGCTTATTTTAATATAGCCAGATGGCTGATAATTTTAATCAATCTTATTAGCGTTTTGATGTGTGTCCTTTTGCTCTTTCTTTTGAAAATATCCTTTTTGATGTAGAGTTCTCCTTTGTCCTTTGTTTGGGAAATTTCGGGCCAAGAGAAGCTATGTTTGGCGCAATGCTAGCTTCTTACAGAAAAATTTCCAAATTATTATTTTGTATCCATTTCGAATAGTTCTTAGCCCTTGAAAAAATGGACTATAATGGATTCCTTGTTTGTTTTTGGTTTTATTCGATTACCTCTGAGTTATTATTTTTATTTTTTTGTGGCTATCTTTGTATGGTCTTGATTTGCTTCTCTCCCAATATGGCGTTCACTTTTCCTCGTCTCCGGAACGCAAAGGGTTACCGTCCCTTCAATGGATGAAAAGGGCTGCCAGAATTGGCGCGCCTTACAGAGGTCATAAAAAAGTTGTATAGTCGTGACCTCATGGCTTACGTAAGTCACTACACTTTAACTTTACTCACCTGACAATAAGAATCACAAAAGAGAATACAATAATTTTGATATTTTAATAAAAACACAATGAAATAAGAAGCCAAAACATCTCTTCCGACCGTTTTAACACTACAAGTATTGTATAGCAACGGATTCGGTAACCCTCCGCACTTTTGCGCATGCGCCGGACTGAGTTATTTTCATCAAAATAGGGGGAAAGAGAAGAATGGAAGGGTGATGTTTACATTTTACTGAGCGTGATCTAACAAATAACTCCGGAAATGCGCTCATATGGACTCATTGTCTGACACCCCTTTTCGGTGTAAAATCGTCCGAAAGTGGTTGTTGAAATCCGTTGCTGAACAGTACTAATGGAATGATTACAAAAGAGGGACAATTTTCGACAAGCCATAAAGCAATGTTGCCACATTTTATTTTTTAAAAAAAGAGATTAAAAAAGAGTTTGCTTCCTCAAATTTGTGCGAAAAAACGGCTGTTCAATCTAGACCCGGATTATTAAATAGGCAAATTAGGCAACTGCCAATGGGCCCCGCAATTTTAGGGGCCCCGAGTCTTCAGGATTTTTTTAGCGGTATTTCCAGAGTAATTTACTTTTTTACTTTCATTTAACTTACAGAGACTAGGCATTCGAGTTTAGTTAAATTACCATCAAGTTTCATTTAAATTTTGGAATATTATTCTGACAACATTCCTAATTAATTACCTTCTGCTAGTTCTAATACAGTGAAACCTCTTCGAACGGCCACCCCTACATAGCGGCCACCCCTCTTAACGGCCAATTTTTCGTGGCACGGATTTTTCGGCCCATAGACCTAATGTTAAAATAACCCCTAGCAACGGCCACCCAACCCCTCTGAACGGCCGCCGGGTGGGTTCGCCCATCCCATTTAACGAACGCATCGGCTAGAGATTTACTTTTTAAACTGAAAAACGAACTTGAAAAAATGGAGAAGGGTAATAGGGAAAGAGAGTATTTTAGAAAGAGAGTATTATAGAGAATTTTCCGAGAAGGGTAAAAACTTAAAACAGTCACAAATTGTATCCTTTTCACAAAAAATGTAAAAAATTATTAATTCAAGTACTATTTTCTCTTTAGATAAGTCTCAAACTTCATTTTAAATAAGACATATGTGTCAGACTTGTTTATATTATGTATTATAGCAATTATCTTGTAATTGTAACGAAACCCTTCAGAGCGGCCACCCCCTCTGAGCGGCCAATTTTTCTCGGAACGGAGGGGTGGCCGCTCAGAGAGGTTTCACTGTATTGTTTTATAATTCTTAAAAATATGTTGCTTTATTATTTAAAAAATTATCCGATCCGATAATTAAATACTATTTAGTTCTGTAAAAAAAAATTCATAATTTTTTTTACTTTTCTGTTTGAAATTATTTTAAAATTTTAATTTTTTTTATACGAGAGATACTGAGATCAACTCTTGAAAGTAGCTCGCAATTAAATGTTTTATGTTTCAAAAATTTGCTACTTAAAACTCCTTATACACAGAATAAATTGAAATAAAAAAAATAGCCGTTTTTGAAAGTTGGTAAGGCGACAAGGGGGCCCAAAACTTGCATTGTCTAAGGGCCCCTAATCTGGCCCTGGTTCACTCGGGTGCCATTATAAAGTTTTCGAATGAATTGATTCTCATTTCACATTCTAAAGGTTACCACACAGTGATGTATCAGAACTTATTATTTTAGACATGCTGAAAATTTATTTTTTATTAGGCATAAAAAAGTTAGGAATTTTTTATTTTCAAAAATATTTGAATTAAACTTATTATATTTAGATTCTTTCATGCACAATTCATTCCATTGGGTTTATGCTGCACACAAAATGAATCTTTCTCGTCTTTTCCAAATCACATTTATCTCGTGCTGCCCTCTGTCGTCATTCTGAGTCATGAACTGTGCTTGTTTCTAACCGGTAAATCAGCAAAAATCTTTTGTGCTTTGAAAATATCATTGGGGTGTTTCAAATATTACGTAAGCACCCAGGGGGGGGGGGGGGGGGGGGGGGAGGAGTTTGTGATTTGCTTATTTTTGCTGACAAGGGGAGGGGAGTATGAGTGATGCTGTACGTAGACATTAAAATCACTTTATTTCCGAAAATCTATCTCTTAACACAAATATTTTAATTTTAAAAATTAAATTTGAAAAAAGTTAACATTGGCAAAGAAAAATTAAACTTGATTTTTGTAAAGCTAAACTTGATGTAGGAAAGTAAACTACATTTTTTTTTCATTTTAGCCGAGTTAGAGTTTTTTATTTGAATAAGTCAAATTTTAAATTAGATGTGTACTGTTATACGTTTGTAAAAAAAGAATGGGGGGGTTGCAGTTGTTATAGTAATTATAAGAGGGGTTTGCGATTTGTCTTATTTTGCTGACAAGGGAGAGTAATAAAAGAAATACCAAAAACATGCTTACATCTTAGACGACCATTGAGCTTGCATCAATTTTTTAAGACAACACAATCTTTCAAAATGAAAATATACAATATAAATAAAATATAATGATAATGGAAAGGTTAATTTCTTTTACTCCATCTCGGAAGGCTAAATAAGTAAAGCAAGTACGTTTTTATTTCCAGAAAAATAAGTGCAGTACTTGTCCCAAATCAAATCGCCGACTGAAAATGTTTTGTGACAATTTATGCGATTAATTATTTTTGAGCTAAACGCAGTACATTGCATTACACTACGACACACCCCTGACTTTAGACATGAAAATCTCCGGTTTGCAGTGTGGATGGGTGTGCGTAGAAACTGGCTCATCGTCAGCAGTGACTTAACAAGTGTCAATGGCGCCCGGGACGTGTAATTGTTTTTACATACCCTCATCATATCTTGCTAAAAAATAGGGCATAAACTCAATAATGTTTTGACTCCATGGTGTCTCTTAAAACTGGCGTCCGGGGCATCAACCCCCGTTTTGCATACTGGTCGCTATGCCACCGATGCGAACAGATGGTCATTAATGTCTTTGATCAGCCCCGGTCGGTGTAGTTGCCAGAACACATGATCGGTTATCTTTGAATGCTGCAGTTCAATTATATGTTTCTGTCGTAGACTCCTCCTCGGATTCAGAAACTTTTTCTCCTCCAACAAGACAAACAAGGTCTCAAATCTCCATGATCCAGCGAGAATAAATGAACAATTATTTTACTTTTTTCCACTTCTTTTCTCATTAAGGGACAATTTTTAATTATAATTTTACCTTCGTAATACGTTCTCATAATCACTTTGTAAATAATAATTTAGTAAACAATTGCAGCAACAGACTAGTTCTGTTGGGAGGCTACAACTGCTAACCAACAATGTATTATGTGTGATTTTAGTTATACAAGTGCGTAAATTATTTTTTGCCCTTTTTTCAATAAAGGTTCACGTATACTTGCCCAACCGACAAGGAGTCGTCCTGGCTTCAAGTTCGGGGGTATACTGTGGTGATAATAGTTCACGTATATGATTGCAAGTTAGACAGTTATAAATTGACTAAATTTGAATGAAAATATTATTTAAAAATTGATTAAATTAATTAATCAAACATTAATAAAAATTCTTAGTATTATATATAAAGGCGAAAATGCAGCTATTTATAATATAATACAGATACAGATAATAGTATACTAAACAAAAATTAAAATTAAATAAAAAGAAAGGTATAGATAATAAACAGCAGATTTAAACATAAACGATGACAATACATCTTTAAGCGTACAAACGCAACGGCCTCAAGTGATTGCATCTACAGAAGTTTAAAACGATAATATTTAAAACACATAAAAATTAATTTAGAAAGTAAAAAATGTTCAAAACGGAAGAAATGAACGAGGAATCGAATGGCGAACTTTATCGAAGACCACTCGTCATAAAGATTCCAAATTAGACAAGATTTTCTGTCAAGGGTAAGATTATAAATCAAAAGTATACCCTTTGTGGCCTGAATCCTGTGCAATATCAATATGAGAAACATTCTGAAAGATCAAAATGCAAAATCCATAATGAAAAATCAAAAGATACTAGAGAATGTGTTAAACCTAACACTCTCTGCCGAAATTTTAGATGTAAACCAGGCGACGCCAAATACACAGAAAGCAACAAAGAATTAGAAGCTAGCACCTGGCTTCATCTATGAAGAAAAATTCTAACTAATTAATCAGAATAAAAAAACTAATATTTAAACAGTTATAACAAATAAAATTAGAAAAAACCATTAATATATTAATTAGAAATATTTTTATACTCCTTTTAAAAAACTATTAATATTAATGAAAGAATTTGGGAATTAATTGCAAGTTAGAATTATATTAAAAATAACTAAACTATAAAATTATCGTCGAAAGTTCGGTTTCAACTACTCTTTGCACGTTCGAAATGCTTGCCGAGGGATTTCGGTTAAACCTTCCTCTCTCTTGCAGAACATCCTGGGCATGAGCTCCTCCAAGAAGCAGGGCAGCGAGGAGACCCTGATTCCCGAGATGCCCTCCCCCGACCTCCTGGGGGACGTCGCCTACTCCGAAGGGGCGTCCGACCCCTACGCCCCGACGGCGCCCTCCGAACACCACAGGTGGAGGTCCAACCCCAACAACGTCTCCAAGCAGAAGAAGGACAAAGAAGAGGCGAAGGAAAAACAGGTCAGTTGTAGGACTGGGAAACATCTACCGGTTTTGATCGAAAACCGGGTTTTTCGTTTTGGTTAACCGGTTTTTTCGATTATTTTTTGTCCCGGTTAAAAACGGTTATTTTTTTAAAATTCAAGAACCGGATCGGAAGACAGGCTCGAATTTAGGTGCGATTAGACTAAAATTTACCAAGTTATGAAGCTTTGAAATTCATCATCTTATACCAATCGACGACAACGGCTTCCTCGAGGTGTCTGTTGGTTGGCGGATTACTGGAAGAGTCTTTATGAACTGATAAATATTGGCCAATGGATTGATTTTCTGTTAAATAAAATATTTTTTTATTTCATACGGAAGCTTATGACGTCATCAAAGGTCGCCTGCATCTCACCGCCTTCCAGTTTTTAGAGAAATCGAAAACTTACTTCTCTACTGTTCATTCTCTTTGTGGGAAAACATGAGATAGTCTCCCAGCGCCAACCACTGGACCGATTTCGACAATTATTTCCTAAGAAAGCTTATGATGTCCAGATAATCTACCACCCACCACCCTCTATTTTCGAGATATATCGCAAAATAAAACTTTGGCAAAGTTCCTCAGCCTCTACAACCGCCAATTCGCCAACTTATTTCGCCAAGTTGCAAGTATAGCTAGAGGATATTAATATTACGGGCGAACGTCTGGTCGCCGAAGGCGGCTAATTTTTATTAACTTGATAATGTTTTTAAGCTGAAAATCTATCTTAAATTGCGACATGCATGAGGCAAAAATCGTTCAGAACGTTCTACAGGATAGACCGTTGGGTCCAGAGTTAACAAATTTGGCACCTAGTTAATTCTTGGATAGTATGTGCTTATTAATATAGGGTTTTCAAAATTTTAATTTGATTTTTAATTAAAAATGAATCGAAATGTGTTTCTTAATACCTTTGGAGCACATTATCGCACAAAAACCATTCTCACACCATCTTAAAATAAAATTAGCTTTTCAGACATTCCAGCTTTATTCTTGTGTACAGTGTTTTCTATAATTTTAATACATTTAAAAATATTTTTAAGTATATTTTACAATAATACTTTTCATTGTTTTAGTGACTGCATTTATACACACGCGTTTTGCGACAATATATAACAAATATTTTTGGGTGTTCGTTATTCTCTGCTATATAAGTATGAGTGAATTTTTAAAAAAAAATATAAAGGAAGACGAATCGAGCCTAAAACATATCATGCTTCGATGTTCCAAACTAGAGATTGGAATCTGTTTTACTTTTTTACTTTCTCGTATACGAAGTATACAAAGAGAAAGTACTGTAATCGTCAAAAAATTCGAACCCGAGATTTTGAAGAATCTCCACGTTTTAGACCT
>BGPR01001950.1:40156-52777 GCA_013235015.1 Araneus ventricosus | reverse complement strand
CGAAGTATACAGAGAGAAAGTATTGTAATCGTCAAAAAAATTCGAACTCGAGATTTTGACGAATCTTCACTTAGAAAGTATACGAGAAAGTTTAGGGGAGACCACTCCCGCTGGTTCACTTATCGTTTTGACCAATCTTAAGCAATTTTTTGTTTATTTGCATGCACGTTTCTGCTGTCGAGGTAAATATTAAACACCTTTATTTGCGTGAATATTATCGTGGCAATGTTTATTCATAAGTGTTGAAGATATTTTGGAAACCAGAGTAAAAAACTGTACGGCAGTGTCATTGAACAAAAAGAATTATAAATTTTGGCATGACGTAAAAAGATGCTTTCCTCGAACAACTTACTTTTAAATCCTTTGTTTTTTTAAATGGTTTTTGGGTTTAATGTTTTTAAATTTTTAAAATCCGTAATATGTTTTTGTGGTATTATTATGACAGTATACAACTTTTAGAATCCTAGTCTCTTTTAATGTTTTTTTGTGATTGTGTGTATTCGTTTGAACTTTTTTATGGGTTTGTGAAATTTTTCCTGGTTTAGTGTTTTGAACTTTTATATTCTCTGCTAACAACTTTTAATTTTCTAACACGTTTTTTATATCTTTAGGATTCACTGATTACAGCTTTTGTACTTTGGAGCGTCTATTATTCCTTTTTTGCTGCACTCTGTAACTGGAGTTTTTCTCAGTAGTGTGTTTTTCCTTTAAATAAATAATAGTTTTCAGTGGCAAACATCAAGATAACGAAAACAACCTGCGAGAGTATCCTCCCCTAAACTTTTTCGTATACTTCTCAAAAATTTGTCATTTCCCCTCCCCCTGCGTCGATAAAAAATTCGAACCTACTGTAACCCAGAATGCAATGATTATCAGAAGGCGTTTCATTGCAGATTATAGTGATTGTAAAATATTTAGTTGAAGAATCAAATTCAAAGAGATGCGTATATATTAAAACTCAGCAATATTTATTTTCTATCACGCTCTAGCAAGCTCCGCTAATGCGAGGGCGTGCGCGAGCGAAAAGAAAACCGGGGAAAATGACCTCGTTCGCTATCGCAGAATAGCCTGCGAATGCGCAGAGATTTTGCTCCCAGTACGCCAGTAAAAAAAAATTGAATATGAAAAACGAAAAAAAATTGAAGCGAAATTTGGGAGCAGATCTATAATTAATGTTAGCAACCGTCGTACCAATTTTTATTTATCAAGGCCAAAAGGTTTAGGAGATATAATTTTTGCCAGTAAGCAATTATACAGTCCAACAGACAGTCAACCCTTTGACGGATTTGGCCCAAAATTTTATACGGACTTACATTTCTGATGAAAGAAATGTGTACCAAATTTTATCCATCTAGTTATTTAAGTTTTTGAGTTAATAGAGTTCACATGAACGCGGGCAGACAGACAGATACCCCCCTAGACGGATTTTGTCCAAAATTCGACAGAAACCTACAAATTATGTTTAAAGACCACATACCAAATTTCGTCCCCGTAGCTCTCATAGTTTTCGAGTCATCGTGTTCACAGACAGACATAATTCCCAAATTGTGTTTTTCGGACTCCGGGAGGTCTAAAACGTGGAGATTCGTCAAAATCTCGAGTTCTGATTTTTTGACGATTACAATACTTTTTCTTTGTATACTTCGTATACGAGAAAGTAAAAATCATTTTTAACCACACGCGTTGAGTGACAATTTTATATCGCAAGAAAACGAGAGATTCGGAGGGAGGAGACTTTTCATTTTGTACGAACTTCACAGAATCGCTTCCTCCTTCATTCATATGTTTTGAACCTTTCGCCGTGGGCGTTTAAGCAGTCGAAAACAAAGGATGCATTTGCTTGTGAAGAAACGGGAGAACTCGGTGTTGCACTTTCCCGATACTTTATTTAGATGAATTCTACACCAACGCAAGAACTGCGCTTATTTTAATCACAAAAGCGTCTTGGTGATCAGAGGAAATGGGAGCACTGTTTGGAAATTGGACCAAAATTATGATTCCAATCGATTTCGTTTCATTTGATTAATATTGTTGGCAAACGGAGAAATCCAGAGATACTTTTTCAATTAAAGTCCTGTTGGCGCTAAAATATTCGGCATGGAGCTATTGTCAAATTTAATTAAAATATTCATTGTTTATCGGAGTACAATATATCATTCCAGAAAAGTCACAGTTTCGTTACTTTTTTCCACCCGAATTTACCTCACTAGTGCGGTAAAATCAGGTACACATGTTAACGTTATTTGAAATTTGGAAAACTCGATTTTCAGTGGAAAAGTTGCAATCATTTTTATTTTATTTGACAATTTAAGAAGATTAGTTATAAAATTCACATGTGAAGCGGTTGTCTTCTTCCTCCGCGCCACTGCAGCTTTCGTGGGCACTTATAAGACAGTTTTTACATTGGATTAACCCTTCTCATTTCGTTAAGTCAGAAAATACATCATCAAAATATAAACAATCAACGTCTAATGGGTTTTTATCGTCTTCATCGGATGAATCATCAATACTGACTGTCCCGGTCTTACGCCACTCGGAGTACCCGGTTTTACCCCGAGTGCAGAGGTTATGAAAAACGAAATAGAACCGAGTAATTATTGGAGTAAATCCTTATTGTTTGATAGGGTATAAATCCTTAGTAAACGTGTAATAAGCTAGACTAAATACAGTTTTTATAACTGCAAAGATTTTTAAGTAAGGATACTTAAGTATCAAACGAACATTAGAGAGTTGACGTCTTAAAACGAATAAATCTTCACAGATGCAGTGACTTCAACAGCTACTACATGATGACTGTTCCTTTTTTACTTTCTCGTATACGAAGAGAAAGTATTGTAATGTCAAAAAATTCGAACTCGAGATTTTGACGAATCTCCACGTTTTAGACCTCCCTGAGTCCGAAAAACACAATTTGGGAATTATATCTCTCTGTGAACACGATAACTCGAAAACTATGAGAGCTACGGGTATGAAATTTGGTATGTGGTCTTTAAACGTAATTTGTAGGTTTCTATCAAATTTTGGACAAAATCCGTCAACGGGAAGTATGTCTGTCTGTATATTCGCAGTCATGCGAACACTATAACTCAAAAACTTGAATAGCTAGATGGATAAAATTTGGTACACAGTTTTATCGTCATGAATGTAGGTCCGTATAAAATTTTGGGTCAAATCCGCCAAAAGGTTGACTGTCTGTCGATCTGTATAATCGCATCTCCAACGAGTCCGTTATCTCCACGCGCATGCGTATTGAACGCAATCTTCTGTGCACGATATTTATTGACTCCTGCTTGGCGCTTTTGTTTTCATCCGATTCTCCATGCACATGCGTACTTGGTAGCAATCTGTGCTCGCGGAAAGATTGTCCTTGAGCCAAGAAAGAGTAGAAATCGGTACGCATTTAATCGGAACGCATCTCTTTAAATTTGATTTTTTACCTAAATATTTTCTGATAGCCATTGGATCCTGGGTTACAATAGGTTCGAATTTTTTTAGCCACGCGGGGGAAGGAGAAACGGCACCTTTTGGGGGAAGTATACGAGAAAGTTTAGGGGAAACCACTCCCGCTGGTTTTGATTAGTAGAGTGTGATTCAGTATCTGTCTTCTAGATCGGAAAAATAATAGCGCCAGAATGAAGTGTACCCAGTTTTACCCCACTGTCTCCTAAAATATGAATCAGGAATTTGTTTATGGAATCTCCTTGCGTGACTTGAAGAAAAATCGATTAATTATTAATATGATAACTTATATTTCAATTGAAACAAAATTTAGGGATGCAACATGAAACAGCTGGTGTCCCCTTTCTTACATTCGTTAGCATTTTAAACAGAGCAGTAGTGCTGCTATTCCTTCACTGTGCTTTATTTGGCACCAATCCAAGAATGATGTCTCGAGCTCTTGTTTAATGTTTGCTCAAGGGGGGGGGGGCCTGCTTGTCTTAGCTGACATCACAGAAATTTAACGAAACTCGGAATCGTCTCCCTTTTAACAAACTTGCAAAAACAGAAAAATGCGATCATGCCAGGTTTCCACGAAGTATATAAAGAGAGAGTACATAAAAATTCACTTTCGATTATGTCTGTTTCGATCGGTCCGTGAACATGATAATGAAAAAACGCGAACGAGCTAGACGGATGAAAATTGGCATGTCGTCTTAACACGAAACTTGCTGATCTATATCACATCTTGAACGAAATCCGTCTGTGGGAAGTTTGTTTCTCCCTCCGTATTCATGCGATACGGTAACTCAATAAGCGAGAGTGTTCTCCCCTAAATTTCTCGTATACTACTCGAAAAAGGTGCTGTTTCCCCTCCCCCCGCGTGGATAAAAAAATTCGAACCTATTGTAACCCAGGGTCCAATGACTATCAGAAAATATTTAGGTAAAAAATCAAATTCAAAGAGATACGTTCCGATTAAATGAATACCGATTTCTACTCTTTCTTGGCTCAAGGACAATCCTTCCGCGTGCACAGATTGCTACCAAGTACGCATGCGCATGGAGAATCGGATGAAAACAAAAGCGAAAAGCAGGAGTCAATAAATATTGTGCACAGAAGATTGCGTTCAATACGCATGCGCGTGGAGATCACGGCCTCGTTGGAGATGCGATTATACAGATCGACAGTCAGTCAACCTTTTGGCGGATTTGACCCAAAATTTTATACGGACCTACATTCATGACGGTAAAACTTTGTACCAAATTTTATCCATCTAGCTATTCAAGTTTTTGAGTTATAGTGTTCACAAGACAGCGGACATACATACAGACAGACTTCCCGTTGACAGATTTTGTCCAAAATTGGATAGAAACCTACAAATTATGTTTAAAGACCACATACCAAATGTCATCCCCGTAGCTCTAATAGTTTTCGAGTTATCGTGTTCACAGACACACAGACAAACATGATTCCCAAATTGTGTTTTTCGGACTCGGGGAGTTCTAAAACGTGGAGATCCGTCAAAAACTCGAGTTCGAATTTTTTGCCGATTACAATACTTTCTCTCTGTGTACTTCGTATACGAGAAAGTAAAAATGCGAACGAGCTAGACGGATGAAAATTGGTATGTCGTCTTAACACGAAACTTGTTGATCTATATCACATTTTGTACGAAATCCGTCCGTGGGAAGTTTTTTTCTCCCTCCATATTCATATGATACGGTAACTCGTAAACGCGAAGAGGCTAGATGAATGAAATTTAGCACATCGTTTTATCTTTTTACTTTCTCGTATACGAAGTATACAAAGAGAAAGTATTGTAATCGTCAAAAAATTCGAACTCGAGATTTTGACGGATCTCCACGTTTTAGACCTCCCTGAGTCCGAAAAACACAATTTTGGAATTATGTCTGTATGTCTGTCTGTGTGTGTGTCTGTCTGTGAACACGATAACTCGAAAACTATTAGAGCTACGGGGATGAAATTTGGTATGTGGTCTTTGAACATAATTTGTAGGTTTCTATCAAATTTTGGACAAAATCCGTCAACGGGAAGTCTGTCTATATGTATGTTCGCTGTCATGTGAACGCTATAACTCAAAAACTTGAATAGCTAAATGGATAAAATTTCGTACACAGTTTTATCGTTATGAATGTAGGTCCGTATAAAAGTTTGGTCCCAATCCGTCAAAAAGAGGCCGACAAAGAGAGGAAAAATTTCTTTTAATCCGATTCTCATGCGCATGCGTATTGGTAGCAATCTGTTATTGTTGTAAATAAAATTTACAACAATAAATAATGTTTTCAAGCATCAATTGTTAACAATTTTTTTATTGTTGTAAATCAAACCGATCTCATTATTTCAGCAAATCTTTTTTTCACGCGCTTTTGCAATTGTTACGGTTGTGGTAGTATAAATTGTTTTCTTGGGAATTCAATTTCAAAGCAGAATTTTCGCTTTAGTATTCATTGCATTGCCTATTTTATCGCGCCTGCTTCAAAGTAATATTTTTTTGAAACGTGGCAACAGATATTTGATTTCCGGTTTGTTTGTTTTTTTGTTTTACTTTCTCGTATACGAAGTATACAAAGAGAAAGTATCTCCACTACGAATCTCTACTTAGAAAGTATACGAGAAAGTTTAGGGGAGACCACTCCCGCTGGTTATTTATTTGCCCGCGCTGGTTTTATCTTAAGAACTGTAGATCTGTATCAAATGGACGAAATCCAGTGGCGGCTCGTCAGCCCAGAAACATGCAGTGCTGCAGAAGTTAAATAGGCCTAAGTCGTAGGAAATTTTGTGTTGATAATCTTGGTACATAATGATGATATTGTACCAAAAATTGATAGTTTTTGAGTTAAACGCAAAAAACCGGGGAAAATTATTTTTCATGGCTATTTAAATTATTTATTATTAATTATTATTTTATTTTTTTTGGCTATAACTAAACTTCCAACAAAAATTTTTGGTTGAAAACCCGAGATTCGTAATCAGCACCCCTAAAACATAAAGGAGCAAAAAATTACAACTCCTACAGAATTTGATTTAAAAACTACTTAACGACTGGATTACTGAGAGAAGGCGAAAGAAGGCCAAATGAGGAAGTCGCGCCAAGCGAGAGCTGCTCCGGAGTGCAGCTCTCGCGGTCTGAATTTCAATGGGAGAAAGGGTTGCTTATTTCTCCTAACTGAGAGCTCCGAGTCGCCTGATCCTAGGAGGGGCAAAACTCTCTGCAGCTCTGGCCTGTCTCTCTCTTACTTGTTGATTTATTTCCCATCTTCCTTTTACGTTTTTTATTACGTTTTTGCCATTTTCGTTGATCATTGAACTCTCGAAGTGGAAAAGTAAGCCAAGTAGAATAAAAACGAAAATACGCAAGTTTTAAAGTAATTTCAGGGGGGTGGGGAACTGCAGCTCTGTAGCCCTAATGGACGAGCCGCCTGACGAAATCTGTCTATGGAAAGTTTCTCCTTCTACGAAGCACAAAATGCGCCATTGTACGAGAAAAGTCGAGAGGAGAACGCTCTCGCTGGTTTCTACTCATCATGAAAAAATGCACACCACAGTGGACTGACAATGTGCACTGGAATCCAAAGGATTAAAATTATTTATTTATTTAAAGGAAAGACGTGGTACAGAAAATACTTAAATTATAGAGTGCATACACACAGAAAAACGAATAAATAAATAAATAAATAAAATAAAAAGGAAAAGAATTAAGGAAAAAAAGAGTAAAGAACAAAAGTTGTAAACACTGAATTCTGAAAACATTGAAAAACATACTGGAATTTTTAATAGTTGGCTACAGTCAAACATAAATTTTAAAAAACACATTAAGATTTTAAAATAAATCAGAGGTGACGATTCTAAGGGGGGGGGGGAGCACGACTGCCCCCTATTTTTTGGGGGAAAAGTTAAATTTTTATTTCCTTTTAACTGTCTAAAATTGGAAATTATGAAAAAGCAATAGTGTCTGAGAAAGCTACCTTATTTTGTAGCTACATTTTTCATTTTGTTATCTATTCCTTGTATTTCCAGGGACTTTTAAATGTATTCCCTACTTATAACTAACTCCCTATTGAAATAGATTATTAAAATAATAGTTAATAAATCGATTATTAAAATGAACACAATAAGATAAACTAAATTATAACTGAATGTATAAATTCTATGAATGATCAAATCGTTTAATATGGATATGAGTTTGCTGTTAGAATACTGTCATCACCGATACTAAGAATTCTTTCTCTTTTGCAGACTCAGGGAGTGTGGCCTCCTGAACCCAGCGGGGTGACGTTCTACCTGCCCCCAGACACGACAGTGACGACGTCCGTGGACCTGCCCTACACTCGGGACAGCAGCACGACGGAGGAGGAGGCCCCCAAGAGCTGGCGCTGTGCCGACACCCCCTTCGACGTGGCCGACATCACGGAAGAAGCGGTGGACGTCAGCACCAGTTCCAAAGACGCAGGTGGGAAACTCAATGTATCTATAATAGAATCATACAGAAGTGTCCGTGACGCTCACGTGGTTTGGTTTGGCTACGTGCCAAAGATTCAGACGGTCTGTCTATAAAATAGGGATACTGTTTTGATTCTCTGATGATTTAATATCAAATAGGGGTTATGACGGTGTTTTTTTAAGCTGAGTTTATCAGTTTATTTCCTTTTTTTAAATTTTATGTTGATTTATGGACGCGGAACTGCGTTAATATCAAATAGAAGTTATACTAGAATTAATTTATTTTTCCATTTCTCGGAGATCTTTACTTTCGTTTTCGTTAAAAAGATTCTTTCTTTTTCGTACTCAATTTTGGAATTGAATATTTATATATTTTGCAAAACTAAAGTTTAGTGTCAATTGATTCATCATTTATGTTTTTCATGCTTTTGTTTTATTTCTTAAGCACTCTGCCAATGTGCATGACATTTTCTACTGCAACTTCCGTTAATAAAACTGTGACAATCAGATCTGAGATATTGTTGGTAAGCTAAAAGCCCGTCTTGGAAGGGCACAAATCTTCTAGTTAAAAAGATTTTGCCAGCACTGTGGGTAATCGGGTAAAGGACATAATCATTTGGCATACCGTGTTTGTTACCTGGATTAGGCAGCAAACATCGTTAGTTGAAAGGATGTTGGAATTTGTCTTCAAATTTCATTTACTGGCAAATTTCAGACGAGAATGGAAAGAAAGGAATTTAGGTATATTCCTAATAGGAATACTACATAATGCGATAGTTCTCATGATGCGACTTCCTGAAGATTTCTGCAGATCTTCTCCGATCATGACCCATAGAATCCCAAACCAGCCGTCGTTAAAAAGTTTGTATTATATACGTTATGGTCAAAGAAAAAATTCCGGTTAGGATGAATAGTAGTCTGTTGTTATTAATATTAATGACGACTATGGGAATAACCAATTAATGGCATTTACTTACTTACACCACAGCAGACCCCCGAGCTCGTAGTGAGGCTCTCTGTCGGCCGGGCGGGTATGTTTGAAACGTTATTCAGAAGGACAAAGGAAAAAAAAAACACCTTAGATATTTTAAAAACATATTTACAACACGTAACATAAGAAGGATAACATAAGCATCTAACAAGATATTTCTTAGATATTTTAACAAGCAAATTATACAATTTTGAGTTATAAAAAATTACAAAATAATAAAATATATCTTGAACACAATAATAAAAAACACTTTAATAAGAAAAATGGAAAAATAGATAATATAATAAAAAAAAACTTAAACAATATTCATTAATTATAAAAGATTTTTTAAAAAAAGACTAAATCTATTTTAAATTCCTTACACAGATTAAATTCCCTAACACGAAAAAAAATGACGGGAGGCTGTCTTTTTCAAACAGCCGCTGATGTTAAAGGCGTAGGACTACTTTACTCGCGTGACTCTTTTCCGATTTTCAATTTTTTTTCGAAACTTCTGTTGCGACCCTGTATCTCTAAAATAAGATATTAGTTATGTATTAGATATGTAGTAACAGAGATATAGAGGATCTCCCATGCAACGTTTTTTGTGGCGTATTGGAGTGTGAATCAAATTCCTTCCTGAGACCCCATGGGAGGAACGTAGTCCTACGTTAAAAGCAGATTCTGAGCTATGAAAGTTCCATCATAAATTTGACACCAAGATCGGTTGATGTGCATAGCAAAACAATAATAAACGATGTATATTGACGAGTCACGCTTTAAAAACCTCTTTCAAATTGCAAGCAATACAAGTCCTTTTATGGAGGTGCAATGCCAAAAATAGAAAGATATATCGGGAAATTTTGAATAATTTTTTCTCTCGTTGTTGCAAGTTAAAGAAATTCTTGAAGGGAGTTTTAGCCATTGTAGTCCCGGCTTAGCTGTTTCGACACGTTTCGAAAACCTCAATGGGACTAAATAATATTTTAATTAAATATTTCTATTGCCCCTTCAGAAAAATGTACTAGAAGTCTTCTTGATAATGCTCTATTGCCTTTAAATGATAAGTTGTTATATGTCGAATCGCATCGATGGAATCTATTCTCGTGACGTCACAGCCACATGACAAACGTAACTGCGCATGTTACCTAACATCTGAATACATGCTGTTATAGGCTGTGCATTGACGCCACATCTTTTTTTTTTTCCCTCCTGTAAGATTCGCCGTGGGTTCCAAAATTGAATCGGCCCTGCGCCTTTGATGTGTATCATGTGCGCATGAATTGAATCCATGATAGACAAGACTTGTCATAGCAGACTTCGAACATAGTTATAATATTAATAAGCCATTACGTGGCTTACCAAGGGAGGCGTTAGATGTTCAGGGGGTTTTTCTTGGTAGGCAACTTGAAGACAAACTATCAGTACGTTTATTTCGCTTTTCAAAAGCAGTAAAGCGAGCGAGTCGATAAAAATACTTTGCTCGGGAGCCGATTTACCCTAGGAATGGCGGTTATTGCGAAAATAACCGGTTTTCGGTTATTTAGGTTTTTTCACTTCCTCGAAATAACCGGTTTTCGGTTATTTAGGTTTTTTTCACCTCCTCGAAATGACCGGTTTTCGGTTATTCAGGTTTTTTTTCACCTCCGGTTTAACCTAGCGGTTACAACCTCTCTAAATAACCGGTTTTCATTTTTTAAAATAAAAACAAACGCCGTTTGTATTCAAATTTTTTTTATTAATATTGCTTTTATAGGAAATCAACCCATTGGCCAATATTTATCTGTTCATAAAGACTCTTTCAGTAATCCGCCAACCCTCAGACGCCTCGAGGAATCGGTTGTCGTTGATTGGCTTAAGATGATGAAATTCAAAGCTTCATATCTTGGTAAATTTAGTCTAATCGAACCTAAAATCGAGCCTATCTCCCGATTAGGTTTTATTACCCGGTTATTGGATTAAAAAAAATTACCAGTTATAACCGGGACAAAAAATAACCGAAGAAAACGGGTTAACTGAAACTTAACTAAACAACTTTAACCGAAAACCGGTAGCAGCCCTAATTTACCCTATCTATGGCACTGAAGTCGCTAAACACCTAATAATACAGGGTGTCCACAAATGAAGTGACAAATTTCAAAAATTAATTTTAAAAAAACCTAAAATTATTGGAACTACGAATTTTTTTAAATGAGAGCGCATCTCAAAAGGGTTTTTTCCATACGGGTAACATTTCGTTCCGGTGGTCTAGGGGGTCGTAAATTATTGGAAATCAAAAATTTGTTTAGCGCCAATATCTGAGAAAATATTACAACTGGAAAAAAATAAAAGCATGTATTTGTAGGGAATTTTACACTCTGCAACTTGTTAATTCATATATAGTGTGAAAACTGAAGAGTTTTCGTGATATTCACGAAAAACTGAAAAAAGAAACCATAAAACACGCATCGGCTTCTGCTGATCGGTAGTTATTGCGTACGGAATTTTCTCGCTGTAACAAATTTAGAACGGCGTAACGCCACGTTACCTATCTAAAAAAAAACTTTTTGAGATGCGTTCTTATTTTAAAAAAAAATCGTACTTCCAACATTTTTAGTTTTTTTTTTTATTATTATTCATTTTTGAAATGTGTCACTTCATTTGTGTACACCCTGTATTAGTGTCAGAAGAACACGCATTGCATGCCTTTTTGTTGATTTATATAATATTTAGAATTAGCATTATGATAGATTATATAACTGTGGCGATGAACATTTCGTTTCTCTGTCAGGATCACTCCGGCAGTCTCCGATAGATGGCAGCTCGAAGGAAGCGGCGGCCAGAGCAGAGGAGGTCCCGGCCGAGACTTCCGATTCGCGGGTGGCCTCACGGATAGACACAAGCTTTACCTCGGTCTCGCAGATTTCGGTGAGTACTACGCACTGCACTGCTTTATTGTTCTCCATGTTTCTTCTCCTCGAACTCTTTCTTCTTATTTACAAAAGTTTGTTTGGAAAGTTTATTAAATTTCAGAAGCGATGAAATTCGGTGAAAGCAGCTTCGGGCTTGAGGTGTAGAGAGTTAGGGCCATGTGACGAGTTTGAGCTTTGCGGCTTTCGAGGTGCATAAACTTGTTTGGCTTCTTTATTCACTCATTGTAGATGAGCATCGATTGAAGTAATATTATCATGTCTAAACATAATTTTTTTGAGGTCTTTGGTGACTGTGTAGGATAAATATATTCATCTCTATTATCAACAAATGACGAGAGATTTTATTGTGGAAGTCCCAACTCACCGGTATTGCGTGTATTTAATTCAATTAAGCATTTAAATTTGCATTAATGATGTGTTAAAATATTCAATGAAACTTGTTGTTATCACTTCGAAATTAAATATTTATATTGTTTATGTTTATCAGTCAGTGGCGAATCCAGGGAAGGGGCTGTCGGGCTACAGCCCCCCCCCCCCCCAGAGCCAAACCAGAATTCTTGATTTAATTTAATAGCATTACAAATGTTTTTTCTTAATTTCTCTCTTTAAAAAATAATAAAAACGTTTAAACATTTGAATTCTAGCTTGAAAGGCTCGAAAATTTTGCTACTTTTGTAGTCATTCCACTTGTACTTGTAGCATTGACGCGGTCGAAGACATTTTTTGGCTAGTTATTTCATCGTAATTTTTATTAAATTATCGAAAGCATTGTATTGTTCTTTACGATTCTTATTGTCAGGTGAGTAAAGTCTGTAAAGTTAAAGAGTTTTGGTTTAC
>BGPR01001950.1:23920-35156 GCA_013235015.1 Araneus ventricosus | reverse complement strand
CTTCTAAATCCTTTCCAAAAACTTTAATTGTCATTTTTTCATTTCGCATTTTTCGCCAAATTCGTAAATGAAAGTATAATGGACGTTTTTAAAAGAAGTTTGTTAAAGTGAAAATTTTGAGATGAGATTTTAATATTACAAAATGATATATATATTTTAAAAAATTATATTAATTAATGAATGACATTACAATATTCAAAGATCTTTCAGGAGTGTAACTTGTTCGAGAGTTCAGACTTTCAAAGCAATATGATTTTGAGATTAACTGCAAATTTTTGGGAAAAAGTTTATCAGATATTTTGATAACTTTTAGCATCATGCATATTCAGTCAAAAATGTAGTATCATATCTAAGTTCCAAAAAACGTTGTACTTTAACTGATTTATTTTTGTTTTGTAACTATTTCTGACAGTTATTTCACTTCAAAAATAATGAACATAGTCTTCAATAACTTAAAATAAATAAATAAATATAAAAAAAAACAATTGGAAAATAGTCGCATGCCTTAAACGGTACAGTCCATAAAATTTTAAACACTTAAAGTAATTCATATTTGAAAACTAAAATGACATTTTCCCCATAGAAATCTAAATTCATTATTGATTTATTTGTAATTTAGCAATAACAAAAACATTAATTATTAAAAACTAGGCTGAAATTTAAAATTTTTAGAAAATAAATTTTTAACTCCTAAAATTTTTTTTAGAATTTAAAAAATCTTTCTCAGTGTTGTTTAATTTCATACATGTTTAACTATACAGACTTCGATGGATTGCATAAACTACGAATTTTTTCTTGGAATTAATTTTACCTGTGGAGTATTTAAAAGAGATTTTTAGAAATTGTAATTTTTAGTGTTTTTCTTTCGGCCAAATATATAAAGTACCTCTGTTTCACCTGCAAACTTTTTATTCGTAATACTTAAAGATAAAATTTATGTCTTGTATCCTTCTTTATTCCTTGAATCTCTTTAATTTTGCACCAAAATAATAATATAAAGTTTTTGAGATTTATTTATTCACGATATTTAAAACAAAAAGTTGTTTAAGTGTTGTTTTTCAAACCTTCAATTTTTATAGAGTACCTTGTATTTCATGTTTGACACTGTTTTTTCTTCTGTGACTTGTAAATCTATTTTTTTGTGCTGTTAGTTTTTTCTAGAATCCCTAAGTAATGCGTTTTAGTTATTGTGTTTCCTAGAAAGAATATTCTAGGATTAAAGAAAACCATTTCTTCGCTTGCCTATTTGGAAACAAAGTTCAACAAGTTTGTCTTCCGAAATGAAACGGGTTTTGCATTTGTATTAACTTTCGGTATTTTCGGCGCGTCGATTCCCATGTAAACATTCCTTTGGCACGGAGACGGAATTTCGTCCCACTGAACTATATCAAGGGAAAGTCCTTCCCCTCTCGCCTCCCCCGTGATTTACCCTCAAACGGCCTGACGATGCCAATTTTGAAATCCGCAAGGTCTTCAACATCAATAAGCTCCATTTTTACTTTCATTTTCTGTTTGTCTTCATAGCATCTTCGCAGGTTTTCATGGAAACGATTTTTTCCCTATTTTCGATTTTTTTGTCTTCATAAATCAAAAATTATTGAAGATATTTGTTTTTTTTATTTGCACTTATTTTTGTTTTAATAAATTAGACTTTCCAAAAAACGATTCTTTTACCCCCCCCCTGTTTTCCTTGATGAATCATACGTACTTATAAACGATTTTTTTTTTTAATTTTCACTTGTTTTGTCTTCATAAATCAGAATTTACTGAAAACGATTTTTACCTCCTCCCCCTTTTTTCATTCTCATAAATCGAAATTTTTGAAAACGATTTTTGGTTATTTTTCCTTTTTTCACCATAAATCGAAATTTCATGCAAACAATTTTTCTTTTAATTTCCCCATTTTTTTGTCTTCATAAATGAAACCTTCCTGAAAACAATTTTTTTTGTAATGCATATTTCGTTCCACTTTATTTCTCTTCAAAAATTTTTAAAGAATCACTTTCTGGGGATCTGATGATGTTTCACTTTTGATTGCACGTTTTTGCTATCATAGATCGAACTTTTCTGACAACTGTTTTCTTAAAAGTTTTGTTCATATGCCCAGTATAATTCTAGTCTTCATAAAGATGTAATAAGTAGCTTCGTTATGTATATACGTAGCTTCTATTAGCTACGTATATACATTATCATAATTATTTTATAGAAGAAGGAACAGTTCCCGAACATTCTAGATTGATTTTGGTTTAGAAAACAGAGTTTATATGTCTGTATTTTGTATGGCACTTTTCTAACATTAAATATAATAACCTTGCAAAAATTTCGTTTTTTAAAATTCTTATTATACTTAATTTACTTATTATTTACTGCTTACTTTTCAATACAAAAATCGAGCATGGGATAGATTTCTTTTTCGACAGTCGTCATGGTGCTAGCTTCGTCTTCAGTGTTTTGAAATTAAGAAATTCGAGGTTTGAAAAATGAACCTTTTTAGTTCGAATTTGCTTTCAAAAAATATAAACTTAAAACTAACACCAAATAAACAAAGAACTTTAAAACAAAACATATGAAACATCAGCTTTGCTAAAAATACGTTTTTGGCAAAGTGTAGAATGACTTTTCAGCAGAAATTTAAAATTCAGAATAATTTGTCATTCATTATTTTATGAATAAAATGCGTATGATATATCTTATTCTTGATACAGAAATTCATGTATAATCAAGAAACTGCATTTTGGGAGACTTATTAGAGATTATGATTGATAGCAATTGTCTTTTAGTGTGTGAAGGTTTTAAAGAAAACTGAAATTATGATTTATTACACAAAGGCTGTAAAATTTCTTCAAATGCACTGTAATTTTCAAGAATGAATTTAAAATTCTTAGGTGTAATGCAAATTTTGGTGGACACGTCCTTACATCTTTTACCATCTACATATTTTATATCTGTCTGATCAATTGAAAACTTACTACTATGTGAAAACTTTGATCGAGATTTTGAATTGAATTGAATTGAACCATGTGAAACCTTTGATCGAGATTTTGAATTCAATTGAATTGAATCATGTGAAACCTTTGATCGAGATTTTGAATTCAATTGAATTGCATCATGTGAAACCTTTGATTGAGATTTTGAATTGAATTGAATTGAATCATGTGGAACCTTTGATCGAGATTTTGAATTTAACTGAATTGAATTATGTGGAACCTTTGATCGAGTGATGAAAATATAAGAAATGCAACATAAGTAAGAAAATGTAAAATAACAAAGAAAGAAGAAAAAATGTAATATAAGAAACCAAATCTTAGCAATATTTTTCTACAGTGTTAGATGGAATAATTAGAAATCTTTGGAAGAATTTCTTTAATATTTGTTAATTATTTCTTTTCACAATTTTTTCTCACTTTAAAAAACAAATTTGTATGCGTTTGAGTTGCCGTGTCTTTGCACTGAATTATACTTTCAACTAATTTATTTCTTGCAGAAATGTGGGTTTTGCATTAAAAAAATTCTTGAAATGCTGAAATTTGCTCATTTCAGGATTTCATGTACGTTAAACTATTTTGGATGTACTTTTTCTGTCGTGTTAAAATTATTATTAAATTAAATAATTTTTAGATAAGCATTGTAAAATCTAACGATCTATAATTCGTTTTTGAAGACCACATAATTAAGTGTGCGATCTTTTTGTTTAATAATTTTTAACTCTAACAGTTTTTCAAAATATGAATTTCACAAAAAAGTATTTCATTATGCATTTTCATCTAAATTCTATTATTCATTTAATTTTATTTTCTAGCTTGACTATTATTAGGTATACAGTGACATTAGAAGCTGCCTCATCTATTCATATTGATAACATGCACAGGGTGTCCCAAAAGGTCGTTTACAAACTTTAAGGCTGGGTCAGGTGTACAGAAAAAAGTCGCTTTTCAAATAGAACATGGGCCGCAAACGCAAAGGATGAAGTGTGCAACACAGGTTTAATGGAATACAATTTCAAAATAACACAACAACACAGTTGCATGAATAACGACATGTGAAGTTTCGAACGGAAATTCCTTTGTATAATTACTTATTTTAACCCTTTTAGTGCCGACCGAAAGTGAAGCCGATTCGAAGAATGCGGGACCCATTTGACGAATTTGCTAAGGTTTGGGAAAAAGCTCATAAGAAAAAAATAAGAATGATGTTTACAAAATTCAAAAAGGAGCATCTTACGAAATAAAGAGAGAATAAATTAATGTCAATCGTATTTCAATATTTGTTGAAAAGCATACGTATAACATAAATATAAAACATTACAGAAAACAGAAAAATCGAATATAATAATATTAACCGAATATTATTAATATTAATCGAATATTAACTTATAATATTAATCGAATATTAACTTAGAATATTAATAGAATATTGTTAAAATTAATCGAATATTAACTTAAAATATTAATAGAATTTTCTTAACATTAATCGAATATTAATTTATAATATTACTAGAATATTGTTAATATTAATCGAATATTAACTTATAATATTAATCGAATATTAACTTAGAATATTAATAGAATACTGTTAACACTAATCGAATATTAATTTATAATATTAATAGAATATTGTTAACATTAATCGAATATTAATTTATAATATTAATAGAATATTGTTAATATTAATAGAATATTAACTTAGAATATTAATAGAATATTAACTTATAATATCAATCGAATATTAATTTAAAAAATCTATATTAATGGAATATTGTTAATATTAATCGAATATTATTAATAAATCGAATATATTAATAAAATCATTTATAACGTTCTATAAATTTATTTTAAGATTGAGTTCTCTGGCGATGCGAATAGTAAGGCACCATAGAATACGCAACGATATATCGTCGTCGGCACTTTTCGCAAGTGTTGCGAACGACGATATGTCGTCGTTCGGCACTGAAAGGGTTAAGTATTCCAAAGGTTTGTTATCGATACTGGCATGCTTCTTGCCATTATCGTATCTGACATGCTGCGTACGACTTATTATGGTGTTCTTCATGCTGCTGTGTTGTTGTGCTATTGCGGATTTGTACGATTACCTGTGTTGTAATACACTTTATCTGATGTATCTTTTGCTTCATTCACTTTTAAGAGTCTCCTTGGATTACCTCATACAGAACAATTATCGGCATTGTAACTGCGTTGCCATGACAACAACGGCAAGATCTTGAACTTTGCGGAACGACTTGCCAATTGTATCTCGCTTTCTTCGCAACGTTTCTAACCAGGTGACGCGCATATAAGACAAATTCTGTATTAAAATAGATGAATCAAGTATATCCGTTCCTTTTGTTGAGTCAGTATCATTGCGCTGAACTGCCGCAATCAAATATGTGGGTGCAGAGGCAATGTATTAGTAATGGAATTTGTCAGATGGTAAAAACGCACTAGTGAGTTAAAAATAGCGTTCCTTCAGTTTCTTTTGCTTTCCGAACATTTTTGAACAGCTGTACGTGTGATATGTGATGGAAACATGAAAATGAGGCATTGTTTTGTGAGTGAGGTCATAGGTCAAACACACAAAGAAAACCAGGTTCGCACGCGTCCTTGCAAATCCTTAAAAATCCTTACTTTTACATTTAGTCGTTAAAAGTCCTTAGAAATCCTTATTTTTATGCCCCATTTTTAAAAAGTCCTTGAAAGTCCTTACTTTTTGCCACCTCAGCTAGAGCAAAATACATGCAGTATTTAGAAAGTGAAAAATCCAAAGAAAAGACTGAAACAAAAAGCTCTAAGAAGAAATAGATTTTTAAAACAAAAGAAAATGTTCCAAACCAAATACAGCAAACAAATGGGGAAGCAAATGATTTAGCTAATGAGGCTGAAAAGTCAAAGGACATAAATTCATAATAAGGACATTTATTCAATCGCATGAACTGAGAAAAACAATTACTGAAAAAAAAATTAAAATAAATACCTTGGATGTAAAATTGAATGAAAAAAGTTTGGAAGTTTACCATTACCATCATTACCACATTAGGAACCATTTACCAGTTTCATGGGGTTTTTTTTCAATCAATTTATTAACTCATATTTTTAAGAGTTTTTGTCGTGTTAAATTTGTAATATATCTTCTATGTTTTATATTATACTTTATCATCTAATAGGTTGAATTTGCAAAAATGAGACATTTTATTTAAAAATGCGTGCGACAATTCGTTAAGTTTATTCAATTTAGAGGCCCTTATTTTTTGGTTTTTTTTAGTCCTTAAAAGTCCTTGCTTTTCTTTTAAGGAAATGTGTAGGAACCCTGAAAACCCGTCGTTGCCATCAATATAGGATGAAAGTTTCGATTTTTGGACATAGATATTCTAATTATAACATTAATACAAAATGAAACCCGATCTATATAGATTCTTTTCAAAAATTAAGCAGTCCTGCTAACTTTATTATTTAAATTTGTTCTTGATTAGTTCTGGAATGATAAGTTTTTGCCTCTGCTTTCAATATATTTTCGTCTTGGAAGTTTTATTTAAATGATCGTATTTTTAATTCAATTAATCTGTTTTTTTGTACACTAATAAAGTATTTAAAAATAAAATTAAAGCTTTTGTTCTTCATAATCTGCTTTAACCCTTCAACCGGCTGAAACGTAGAAAGTCGCTCTCTGATGACTATTATAAAACAGGCTCCGTCGCTGAAAGTCGTTCTTCGATTATTACTCTTAAACCGGCTCCGGCGTAGAAAGTTGCTCTCTGTTTATTACCCGAAAAACGGCTCCGAAACATTTGCGTTCACCATTTAGCTACAGAGAGGCCGTATTCAAAGCATTCAGCTGAAATATTTTGCCGTTCAAAGGGTTAACCAATTGCGATTGGTTGACGTTCAGCATATCTGATCAGTTGATCAGATCGTCGCCTAACAAGCAACACCACCTATCTCAATTTTTTGAAATTTCAAAGAGGAAGGAAATACTCAATTTTTCGCAAGCAATAACGAATATTTCTGAACTTTTTTTTCACATCTAGTTGCAATTTTCAGGCTTATGCTCATATTAGGTGTGAAAAAAATTTCAGAAATATTCATTATTGCTTGCGAAAAATTGACTATTTCCTTCCTCTTTGAAATTTCAAAAAAATTGAGATAGATGGTGTTGCTTGTTAGGCGACGATCTGATCAACTGATCAGATATGCTGAACGTCAACCAATCGCAAATGGTTAAAGCAGATTATGAAGAACAAAAGCTTTAGTTTTATTTTTAAGTACTTTATTAGTGTACAATAAAGCAGATTAATTCAATTAAAAATACGATTAATTAAATGAAACTTATATTAATTAAATACTTAAATTA
Organism: Araneus ventricosus; assembly: GCA_013235015.1. Lineage (NCBI taxonomy): Eukaryota > Metazoa > Arthropoda > Arachnida > Araneae > Araneidae > Araneus > Araneus ventricosus. The sequence continues at coordinate 27,815 of BGPR01001950.1, read as the reverse complement.
ATTAAAATAATTAATTAAATTAATTAAATAAAAATTGAGATAGGTGGGGTTGCTTTTGTTAAGCGATGAGATATGCTTTTCAAATTGGAAACACGTGGATGGGGATTCTTAATGCCGATTTAATACGCATCTATAGAAGGGTGATTTACAGACACACAAATCTTTTTTCGATGGTTTTAATGGTAACCACTCGATTGAGGATTTCTCATTCCCAAGTCGCACAAAATGCTTTACGACGATTTTGTTACGAAATTTTTGAATACATATTTAAATTTCCTTATATTTACTATTTTAATGGGAAACGAATTGAATTCAATAATAATATTCGGGTGAATATTTGATTAATATAATATTTTAATTAATTAATTAATATAACAATATTATTATTATTATTATAAAATATTATATATTGAATGTTGGTTAAATTTGTTATATTTTGAATACGAATATTACTAATATAATAGCCCAGATCTATCTCTCGGCAATGCTCTTACGTCACCAACAATAAAACTCGTGCCATAGCACTGCGAGATGTTAAACAGCATTGTTTCATTGTTAGAGAACCTAAGTTTCAGTAATTTTAAATTTAAAAGAGTAACTGCCTTTCTAATTTCAAATTTAATAGCTCTAAAATAGTGAAATAAAATTTTCTATCGATTGATATAAAATTTATCTCGCCATGATCAATAGTTCTCGAGAAATTTTAAATTATATTAATACTATATTTCAAATTAATTTCCGTAGTAGTAAAGTTTTTAGTAGTAAATTACGTCAGTGGTATATCATGAGCGTGATATAGTTTGGACGCCACGATGCATCTGATTATTTATTGGAATCGTGATGATATAATTTGATAATAGTTTTTGGCAACGTTAAAATTTACACAAAGACATCTGAAGTACAAGGAAAATTGTTAAACAACGAAAAACACTTCACACGGAATGTTGTTTACCAAGAGGTCTTTTGAATAAAGAAATATGTAAATAAAAAAAATATTTCCCGTCATAAAACATATGTTTATTTTATTTGTTTTCAATCAATGTTAAACATTTCTCTCGCATATATATCTATTTAAATGCGTCAAATTCGAAGGGAAATCTCTCGAATGAAGAGGCAATTTGCACCCGTCATATCACGACGGCTAAGTTTCTAGTTTTGGGATGTTTACTATCTACAATTGGCGTTCTGATGAGCAAAACAATTTTTCTGGATACTCCTCTGATTAGAGATGCTTTAATTTTAACCCTTCGATGTACTTGGAGTTGTGAAAAAGAGTTTCGAACCAAAAGAGTTTACACTTAGGAAATGGTTAAGAATGCCCGGATGTTTCATTCTCCTAATTGTATTACTTTTTATATTCTCGCGAACGGCAGCTTTGTAAAATTTGGCGTCTGTCCAAAACTAAATGAATGGACTCAGCGTCTTAGCTCTCTGTCTGTTTCGACTGTTTTAAAAATTTGTCAGATTTGTTGAAGAAAAATCATCGGGGTTGACCTCAGAAATCAATCCTGCAAGCATTACGTGGTGCCATTTTTCAAAATCGGGACATCCGAACGAGCGAAATATCCGGCCAGAAGGGGGTCCGGAAACTGTTTTCCTGCCACTTCTGCTGAGATGAACTTCTCTCCGCCACTCGTGGAAGATGCGGAGGAGATAAGGAGATGGTGTTGCTCGCCTACGTTTCGCCGACTATAGCAACTGCTGACGGAGCATTCGCACTCGCACCACCCCGCGAAACGCAGGGAAGGCTGCGGTTGGTTGCGGCAGGGTGGAGTTATTTGCAGACGTCGAGGTCGATCACCTTGCGCAATAAAGTGCACCTCTGTTTTGCAACATTGCGGGAAGTGTGCTGCAATGACAGGCGAGAAGCTCTATGAGTGGCGCCATCAACATCATTCACAATGGAAAGAAATTTCAGTATGTGGTTGGCGCTTTATTCTTTACAAAATAAAAAAACAGCATCATCAGGAAAGGTTAAACGATTCAAATGGGATAGAAACAAGTAAAATCCGAGTTCGCGGTGGCCTAGTGGTAAGGTCTCGACCTCGGGGCCAGAGGCTTCCAGGTTCGAAACTTGTTTCCACTGAAGATCCGTCGTGTATTGGGTCTGTTGCACGTTAAGGGGTCTATCCTGGTACCCCCGGTTGGGTTGTTAGACGTCACTTTTCCCGGCCGTTAACAAAGGAAAAAGTGACGTCTCCCAACCCAACCGGGGGTGCCAGAATAGACCCCTAAATCATATGCAGTCGCCAAACATCCTCCCCCTGGTGGGGCCCAGAAGTTTGGAGAGGGGGGCTCCAACTGAGTTGTCGTCATCTGAATGCTGTTCAAAATTAAGATTAAATTACTAAACAAAACAAGGAAACCGTAAGCTTTAGGAGATCAGAAGTTCCACTCTGAGTGGCAAAAATTTTTCATTGTATTTTCCATAAACTAAGGATTGTTAAATTTAGAACATGACGTCACTACCACTTCAGTATTAAACCAAACCAGTAAGGCCAATGCATGGTGATGTGATCATTAAACGCGCTTCTCTGCTTTTGGAACTCATGCAGGAAGAAAAAGAATATGGAGTTACAGCACGACTTATATCCATGTGCAGCAGCTACTTGGCATGCGCGGTGACATTTACCATGTGATTTATGACGTTGCGTCAACTGACCCTATTGATCGTAAAGGAATTTATTCCAAGAAATATCTGTTAGCATGGCGTCAATATCAACTAGACCAGAGCTTCTTAAATTATGGATCCTGACTCGAAGTGAGCTTGCGAACATAAATTTTGGTGTTGTGAAATCTTTGCGCCTGTCTTTCTGTTTCTTCAGTGCCAGTAGAAAGTGCCAAAAATCCTCCAGAAAACCGTCTTTGTTTGAAACATTTCATAATTTTTTAAAAATTTGTTCAAAATAATTATATTCAACTAAGTTACTTTTCGTTTTTCGTCATTTTATGTTTTCTTGGCAGATATATTTTCACTTGAGGTCTATGGTATTTATTGTGTTCACTTGAAGTGGCGAAATATTTTCTCACTATTATTATTAAATTTTAGCAACAAAAGGGAGCGTAATTTTTTTAGACGATTTCAAAAGTAAGAACAAAGGAAAAAAAAGTTCAACTCACAAATTTTTCTGTTAACAAATTTTCGGTGTTTCCAACTTATTGGAGCCCCTTTTCACCACACTCTCCCCACCTTTGAAAGTGACGCCACTGACTTATTGACCCACGAGCTATTATTAAAAAAATAATGAACAATATTTGACCCAATCCTCAAAAAGGTTCACCATCACAGATCTAAATGTTTCAAATCAAGATCACACACCTATTTTCTTTTGACTAGCACGGTGTGTTTTATATTCATCGTCTTCACAGACGGAGAAGCAAGTTGGTGTAAATCCAAACATGTGTTTTTTGAATTTGAGGAGATCTAAAACGTGGAGATGCATCAAAATTTGAAAGTAAAATTTCTTGACGATTACAATACTTCATCTTTGTATACTTCGTATACGAGAGGGTAAAAGCGTGCTCTTGGCAATAAGGAGATATTAGCAAATCATTGCTTCACAAGCAACATCACCTATTTCAATTTTTTGAAATTTCAAACTGAAGGAAAGAACTGAATATTTGGCAATCAGTAACGAATATTTCTGAATTTTTTTAACATCTGACATACATAAACATGAGACTTCATGCTACTCCGAGACGTCAAAAAAATTTAGAAATATTCATTATTGGTTGCGAAATATTCAGTTCTTTCGTCCTCTTTGAAATTTCAAAAAAATGAGATAGGTGATGTTGCTTGTTAAGCGACTATATGAGAGTTGTTAACGATAAGAAACTCTTATGAAGCTGTTTGAGATATTCATATTTCATAGAGAGTGTCTCTCTTTTGTTGGGA
>BGPR01001950.1:10723-23910 GCA_013235015.1 Araneus ventricosus | reverse complement strand
ATTTCATAGAGAGTGTCTCTCTTTTGTTGGGAGTTTCCTGGAGGCGGTCCAGACGGATCTATCCGAGACGTCCCGTTAATGGATGGCTTAATCTGGGAGATATTGGAGAGTGCAGCTGTGCTTTTGGCATCGGAGCAGTCCTCGTGCTGCCTTATCTGCGAAAAGGGCTATTTGGGGATGGAGGAAACAACACTTGTAAATTTGGGAATTTATCGCCGTATTTACTTCCTGCTTTTTTTCTGCGTGAGAACGGGGTTTGTGTGGAGTGAGGGTTCTCCTCTCCAGTTTGGAGAACAGTGGGAAGAAGCAGTTTTTCTTCTTTTGAGGAATTTGAAAAATAAGTGCTTTCAGAAATTGAGATGATTTTTTTTGAGGTTATGTCTATTCATTCTCCTATTTACAACAACGTGACTTCATCTATTTTAAGTTATAAAATGGAAGAGATACGAATTCGAAAAACATGCTAAAAATGATCTCATTCGGCTTTTGAGTTACTTGGTGTGCCCAAGAAAGCCCACAAGGCCTTAGTTTACATGGAGAATAAGAAAATAAATCTCGGGTTTTTGTCTCTGAAGGTGATTGACTACCATTTGGTGTAATATCAAACTGACATACTTTCCTATAAAACAGGGGTCCCAACCTTTTTCCCCCGCGCACCCCTTCATTATTCTTTTTGTTTTCGCGTATCCCCTACTGTCATATCCAGATCCCCTTCCAACCCTCCGTCTACGCAGAAAAGTTTCTCGCAGTAACGTTAAGGGCTTAGGTGAAGGAGTGAAATGACTCGAATTAATAACATTTGCAGAACTTGTTTTTGATTGTACATTTTGTTCCATTTTTAAAATAGTATTAGTTCAATGCCAGAGCAAATGTAACCAGTATTGTAATCATTTAGGATAGCTAAAAATTATACTTGTAATAATCAATTACTCAAGTGTTATAGTTATTAAATAACAAGTATTCATTTGGCGAAACAAAATTCTATAATTTCCTAAAAACTGTTATACATCCTGGTTTCCGCCATGAACAACTTTGATTTATCGCACCCTACGTTGGGAGCCTCTGTTACAAGGTCCCGTTGATAAGAATGTTTTTAAAGTATTCAAAACAACGCAATTGCTTTTCCTGCTTAGCTATCTTCTTTTTCATAGCATCGTACTGTAGTCGTCGCTGAAAACTCACCACCCTATATTTTGTCATATGTTATACACGAGGCTGACGCAATCACTTAAAGGCCGACGAAATATCGATGATGCAGTCATGCGTTTATGTTGCAAGGCATACCATTCACGACCGCTCCGCATCACGCAAATTCATAAAGTATCAGTCACTCCGATCCCCGACCCCCGCCGTCTCCGATTTTCTCAGTGAACCATGCATCCTCCTCGTTCTTTCTTTTCTTGTGAATATTATTGTATTTTTACCTCTATCACAGTTAAAACTTCCCTTAATTTGTATTTATATCTTTGAGCACGAGGGTCTTGTCAATCAAATGTAGGCACGAAATTAGATTATCCTGAAAATACCTCCTCGGGGCCCCCAAAGTTGTGGGGCCCATAGGCATTTAGCAACTTTGCCCATTTAGTAATCCGGCCCTGACACACATAAGTGCCTATTCCCGCAGTACGTATGGCCGGCAGTCCAAATGGCGAGATGGATATTAGGACAGGTTGGATATCCACCTGTGTATCCAGCCACACCCCATGCCAGTTCTGAACGATCTTTCACATCGAGGTTTGGTTTTGGCATGGAGCGGTTGCGAATGACCATTGACTATCCCAGTCTTCCGAAAAGATTGATCGCTTCTCGGCCGTGAGGTGACCATGGGTCTTCAGAAAATGACACGACACATGAAGTTCAGACACTTCAATGTCTCTGCGCTTGTACTTTATACAGTAGCCAGATAATTTATATGACCATTGGGCGCCTAAAACTTAGGAGGGTCGCTGCTTGATGGGAATTGATGCAAGGCATTTCAGAGCTCTAATGTAAATAATTTAAAGTGATAAAATAAATAACGCGCATAAACAAATTCCACGTGATTTCCTTCCAGTTATGAAACATCATACAGTAGACTCTCGTATAACGCGTTGTTTTTTATGTCAAATTTTTTGCCTGTTTTATGCTTGTTGTTATTAAATGTTTGTTTCATTTAAAATCGTTTTATTCTAATTAATTTCTTTTTCCATCCTGGCGATGCTCATATAAAGCATTTGTCCAATTCGTTCCGCGCAACATAATCGGTTACAGAAAAAGATCGGTGACAGTAGATTTTGTATAAAAAGGAAGAAAGGTTTTTATTAACCGATTTAGTATAATAACTGTTTTATGCGAAAAAATCTAGTAAAAATTGACTATACCTAGGGTTGCCATAATTGCCAAGCGTTGATACGGGACGCTAAATAAATAAAACATGAAAAATGTGGGTGGGTAATGGTTTATTTACTCTGATAAAAAATCAATAAAGTTTAAGCAATCTAACAAAATGAACAAATAGAATAATAAAAAAGATGCGAGGCTAATCCTTTTCAGGCCAGTCATATTTTAAAGTTGATTTCACTTTTTTATTTTCTCGTATACGAAGTATACAAAGAGAAAGTATTGTAATCGTCAAAAAATTCGAACTCGATATTTTGACGAATCTCCACGTTTTAGACCTCCCCGAGTCCGAAAAACACAATTTGGGAATTATGTCTGTGCGTCTGTGAACACGATAACTCGAAAACTATTAGAGCTACGGGGATGAAATTTGGTATGTGGTCTTTACACATAATTTGTAGGTTTCTATCACATTTTGGACAAAATCCGTCAACGTTAAGTCTGTCTGTCTGTATGTCCGAAGTCATGCGAACACTATAACTCAAAAACTTGAATAGCTAGATGGATAAAATTTGGTACACGGTTTTATCGTCATGAATGTAGGTCCGTAAAAAATTTTGGACCAAATCCGTCAACGGGTTGACTGTCTGTCGGTCGCATACTTGTTAAGCATTCGTTCCGAAACTGATCTCCATGCGCATGCGTACTTAGCAATCTCTGGTACCAAGCGGGAGGATTACGTCACTTTGTCCTTGAGACGGAGTTTGTGATAGATATGTTTTATCTCCTGTTTTGTTTTCGCTCGATAGTATAATAGCGGATCTTGCTGGAGTGCGATGGAAAATAAATATTGCTAAGTTTTAATACATAGGCATCTCTTTTAATATGATTCTTCACTTAAATATTTTACAATCACTATAATCTGCAATGAAAAACCTTCTGATATTCGTTGCATTCTGGATGACAGTAGGTTCGATTTTTTTCATCCACGCAAGGGGAGGGGAAATGACAAACTTTTGAGCAGTATACGAGAAAGTTTAGGGGAGGCAACTCCCACTGGTTAATTATGCCATTTTTTTCTTCCACACAATTATAAATTCGGACTCAAATTATTTTAAAATTGTAAATCAAAATAGCTTCAATTGTCTCCACTAACAACCTGTTTCTTTCGTCTCTGACCATTGGGTTGGCATAGGGAAAATATTATCTTTACATTTGCCTTGTGGGCTAGAATGGCAAATACGCATTCGAATAGCTTTATTGGACATGACTTCTGGACAATACACTTTGTATCTGCAAAAAAATCAGCCATTTCTCTTCCATACGCAGAATCTAGTTAGAAAACAGGACGAACAGTAATACGGAAGTGAGCAGTGAAATACGGTGACAATCCCGTATATACGGGACGTATGGCAACCCTTACTATACCTCGTAGTAAAGGATACCGCCAAGATTATGAAAGTAAGTTCGAACGTACACGACAGCCATTCTGATGCATAAAGCATATTCTATGCCTATCCGTTAAAAAACAGGACTTTTTTGGCATAGATGCTAATTTTTAAAGTATTAATGTTTACAGGCTCTACTGGCAGACCGTTGGACATATAGCGACCAAGTTTGGTTTTGTAGCTACTTCTTGCGTTGAAGGTGCTCGGTAACAAATGGTTGTTCAAAATTTTAATTAAACATTTTAATTAAAAATTAATCTGGATTTTAAAGTTTTCCCTCAATAAGTTTGGAGGATATTATCGCAGAAAACCCAATTATACACCACTTAAAAAATAAAAAAGTTCATTCTATTTCCGTGAAATTTTTTCTCTGATTTTAATAAATTTTTAAAAATATTTTTAAGTGTATTTTACAACAATACTTTACATTGTTTTAATGGCTGCTTTTATACACGCGCTCGTTGCGACAATATAAGATACATTTTCTTTTTCTGTGCGCGTTGTTATTACTATACAGGGTGTCCACACTTATCGTGGTCCAATAGCTAATTTCTAAACAGTAGATACAGACATATACAGTGGTGTCTCCCTAAAACGAAATCGCTTGGTTCCAATTGAAAAATTCGTTATACGGAGATTAGATTTTTGCAGTTATTTAAGTAAATGTTCCAAACTTTTCAATAGGTGCGATAAGTTCAAATGCATTTAATGATGATTTTCAATTAAAAAGGAAGTAATATATGTTATAAATTTGTTAAAATTATGCTAATTTTTATTGTATAAATAAAATGCTGAAAAGTGAAGAGAATTCACCAATTTAGAGAATAATATGAACTAGTATGTACTTACGTTTATTTTACTTGAAAAATTCCGTTATTTTACATTGCTTTGCATTTCGTGATATTAAATTTTCAGAAAAATTTTCACATTTTAAGAATGAGTGGTTCCAGAAACAGGCACGTGTGAGCGAATTGGTTGCACAGAAACTATCAACTTTCTGCAAAAATGTCAAAAATCGAGAAGATAAACCTCTGAAAAAATTCGTTAATAGGGAGACAACCACTTCGTTATATGGAGAATATTTTGAATGTTATTTAACATTCCGATTAAAAATTTCGTTATAGGGAGAAATTCGTTGTAGAGAGACTTCGTTGTAGGGACACTCTACTGTAGTTCCAATTGAAAAAATGCTTTAAATGAAGGGAATAATCATATTTTATGTTTTTTGAGTCACTAAATATATTTCTGAAAAAGTTACCAATTCTAACTTTTTATGCGCTCCCTCGGTCCTAAAAGTCATATTTAGTAAAATATTCTTGAGCCTCTAACATTTTAAAAAGTCTCACTCTTCTGCGGCTGAAATTGAGCGAGTTATGGAGCTTTGAATTTCTTGATTTTTAACCAGTCAGCGGCCTCTTCGAGCAAGTGTTGCGCATTGATTAGTGGATCATCTTCAAGACGGCTATTGAAAGGGTGTAATGTGGTCTAGGTCAATGATATTCAAAACTCCATAACTCGGTCAGTTTTAGTCTCTGAAGAGTGGGACTATTTTCGGTTAAAATGTGTCAAGAATATTTTACTAAATATGACTGATAGGACCGAGGGAACCGTATGAAAAGTTAGAATTCGTAATTTTTTCAGAAATATATTTAGTGACTCAAAAAACATAAAATATATTTCTTCCCTTTATTGAAAGCATTTTTCCAATTGGGACTATATGTCTATCTCTAACGGTTTAGAAATTAGCTATTGGACCACGATAAGTGTGGACACCCAGTATAATTAAGAGTAAATTTTGAAAAATTATATCAACATAGGCAAATCAAGCCTAAAACTTTTATGATGCTACGATGTTTGGAACTGGAGGTTAGAATCTCCTTTTAATTTTTTTCCCATTAAAAAAAACCCAGAAAAACACCCAGAAAAACACCCAGAAAAAAATCTGTGTGTTGGAAGACGGGAACGAGGTTAATGGGAATGGAAGGTTTGGGAACTCCAAAGGCAAGAGTTAAAAAAATGCATCGGGAAGAAGCCGTTCATCTAAATTTTGACTGGGCTCCTCGGATCCGCTGAAAACATGTTTCGCAGGCGAATTCGTTTTTGCTTAGTCTCGTCAAACAATCTGCCAGGAGAGACTGCTATTTTGAGTCGTCCCTCACACACTCGGCTCGATCGCCTGTCTCCCCTTTCTCCAGCTCCCAATAAGGGACACCCTTCTGCCACCCCTTCGATAAGCTGATCGTCCCGGGGTCGTGACACTTGCGCACAGTGGCATTTGCGTACATGCCATTGACATCTAATCACTCGTCTGTAGCTCGACGGCAAGACAGGTTAGGTAGTGATTAGTGTAGGTTAACTAGAATTCCCAACTGATTTCAGAGATGAACGAAAAATATACCCAAGCGATCTGAGAGATCGTCGGCGCCTAATGGAGAGTTGAAAGCAATATCGTAACAATCTATAATAGAATTGTCCAGAGATGTCCGTAACGCTGGGTGGAACTTAAAATAACCCCTCCCCTTTTGTCTGCGTCATTATTGAACGATCTAATCGGATAATTGTATAAGAATATTACCTCAACTTTCAACAATGAAAGAGAAACACGCAATTAAATATTTGTTTAAACAAGAAAAACGGCTTGAATTGCGTTGCAGCGATGAAAAGTATTGTTGTAATTATGCCAAAAAATATTTTAAAAAATTTATTAAAATTAGAGGAAAATTTGTAGAGCAACTTAATTGAAATGATTGAAAAGGTAATTTTCTGAACTTTCAGATGGCGTAAAAATGATTTTCGTGCTGTAATATTTTCGGAAGTTATTGAGAAAAACGTTAAAATTTCGCTTAATCTTTAATCAATTAAAATTTCGAAAAAAGAGCTCAGAGATTCACATTCCTATCCGCCAAAGTTTATTTGTGACAATTTCGTAGCCCGAGGTCCAGCGGTTTGCCCTGTAGAGCGCCAACTCACATTCTCCTTTGTTATTAGAAGAGATTTGGTAGTGCAATTTTTTCTGTTATTTAGTGTGGAATGGATTTTGCATTATTTTTACTCAGATAAGACGAAAGTAATCATTAAAAGTAAAGTCATTAACACAATGAAAGTTAGAGCCAAGTGATTCATCATTCTTGTTTTTCGTTTTTTTCATTTATTTTTTAAGCACTTTGCCAATGTGCTCGAGATTTTGTATTGCATCTTCCGTGAGTAAATCTGTGACAATCGGTTCTGAGTTATGATTTGCGGGCTAAAAGCCCGTCTTATACGGGCACGAATCTTCAAGTATTAATTATATCTATAATATAAAACAGAAAATAATTTTTCTGTATCTTTTGGTCACTCCTCCTAAACGATGAGCAGTACCGACATGAAATTTGGACATGCCGTTTTGGGGTCCATTTCTCGATCAACTGTGCTTTTTTCAACTTTCAGAATTAATTTCTTCTTAACATATTTAATTAAATAACGAAAGGCAAGCTAATTTTTGGCTTAATTTTTCTCAGTTTTTCCCCAATAACTTCTGAAATATATATTGCACGAAGATGAAAGATGAGATTACAATATAATTTCGCTTTAACTTAACTATGAAAATTAACAACTCATCGCGATAATCAACTATTCAAAGGGAAGAAGACAATTTTAGTGCAACCCTTGATCTTGTTTCGTGGACCTGAGTGTTACAAAGTTAGGTGCAAATGCAGACAAATATACTCTCATGTCTGGACCTGCGTCACGATTACTGCGATACTTGTTATTAATACAGTGAAACCTGTGCAAAACGATAAACCTCCCTATAACGATATATTCTTTGGTACCGGCGGAATTCCTATTTATTCAAATGTACGATGCTGTCTATAACGATAATTTTACCTCTTAGGAAAGCTGGTACAGTACAATCCTGATTTTTTTACTTTCTCGTATACGAAGTATACAAAGAGAAAGTATTGTAATCGTCAAAAAATTCGAACTCGAGATTTTGACGAATCTCCACGTTTTAGACCTCCCTGAGTCCGAAAAACACAATTTGGGAATTATGTCTGTCTGTAAACATGATAACTCGAAAACTATTAGAGCTACGGGGATGAAATTTGGTATGAGGTCTTTAAACATAATTTGTAGGGTTCTTTCAAATTTTGGACAAAATCGGTCGTCTGTCTGTCCGCGGTCGTGTGAACACTATAACTCAAAAAGTTGAATAGCTAGATGGATAAAATTTGGTACACAGTTTTATCATCATGAATGTAGGTCCGTGTCAAAGTTTGGACCACATACGTCGAAGGGTTGATGGTCAGTCGGACTGTATAATCGCATACTTGTAAAAATTACATCTCCTAAACCCTTTGGCTTAGAAAAATAAAAAATGGTATGACGGTTGCTAACATTAATTTTAGGTCTGTGCCCAAATTTCGTTTCAATCGGTTAAAAAAAGGCGTTCAAATTGCATAATTAATTTTTCTAATCCGATTCTCCATGCGCATACGTACTGGTAGCAATGTCTGTGCACGCGGAAGGATTATGGCACTTTGTCCTTGAGCCGGCAAGAGTGGAACGTAGCAGTGTGTGATAGTTGCGTTTTAATCGGTACGCATCTCTTTGAATTTGATTCTTTACCTAAATATTTCACAATCACTACAATCTACAATGAAAAACCTTCTGTTAGTCATTGGATTTTGGGTTACAGTAGGTTCGAATTTTTTTATCCACGTGGGGGAGGGGAAATAGCACCTTTTGGGGTTCATCTGCCTCTACCTTTCTTAAGATTAGATTATAGTGATTGTAAAATATTTAGGTAAAGAATCAAATTCAAAGAGATGCGTACCGATTAAAAGGCATCTAATCACATACTTGTCACTATCTTATCACACTGGGGTTAATATACCTTTTAAGAAAGTTGGTACAATACAATCCTGATTTTATTTTTCTTGTAAAACGACATACTATGGTCAAGAATGTCAGAAAAGAAGGGAATGAGTGGGAGGGGGATTGAAACCACAGCCTGTAGAAGAGCCGGGGGGGAGCTACCGATTGGAATGTGCAGAGATGATTGTTGCCTCTGACTCTTGGTGGGCACTATTCGCATGTCGTACTTCGGACTGACCACATGTTTCTTGAAATTTGCTTTTGATGGGTTATCGCCTTGATGGCGAACAAGAACTAAAGCCAGTTAATGCTGCTAAAAAATATAGATTTTTTCAAACGACAATACTTCCTTCAAAAAAAAAAGATATTAGAGATACTGTAGAAAAAGTAAAGTGGATTGCAAAAGAAAGCGATTTAAAGGTGCTATAAGTGACGATGCCGACAAAGTTTTCGACTAAAATTCCCATTTTGAAATTCTTAAAAAATGTTTAAATATAAAATTTTATATCAGCGACTATTTGGCAGATGATCAATAAGCATAATAGAATATGTTAGTATTTTAATGCATGCCCACGCACGTAAACATTGGATGCGCAAATCGACAACCTGTCCATAACGATAACTTGCCTATATATGTTATCGGTCCCTACAGTATCGTTATAGACAGGTTTCACTGTATACGCAGAAGACGAGTGTGTTCTTTTCGCAAGTTGTATAAGTGTGAAAGGTATTGAACATTCTATTATTTTAACACTGAGTTCTTGGTAATCTTCTTTCGCTGTTGGCCAGTTTCACATGAACTTGGGGAAATAAAATGCCAACTTTTTATTCATTTTAATTCCTCATGTTTTGTCTTCCGCCATTACCAACAGTACTTTCGCGTACCCCAGGGGTACGTGTACCACAGGTTGGAAACTTCTGATCTAGAGAATACAAACTGAACAGGTGTGTTTTATGTTGAGAGACCAGAGAGTGCGGTTGATCAAAACTGTTTATAACCTCAAACCATGTTACCCCATCCCTGTCTAAGCACGCGGGGTCCTGAATGACAGCTCGAGTGCTGAGGCCGGAGTTGTAGTAGCCCACCACCGGGCCATGGCCCGACCCCTCCCGACGGAGGTACTTGCTATCATTGGTGGGAGGTAACACAACCCTCCATTACTATACCCCCAGGAGAAGCGAGTTCCTGCTCACTTATCTGGTAGCAACTCACCCGTGTACTCTCGGTGCCCCCCCCCGGGGGATTCAGAACTGTTTATAATGCAAAATGTCTTTCATTAGTTGTTTCACCTACGATTGGGTGAAAGTGCCTTTTGTGAGAGATGAAGAACGTGACAATGCAGCAGAGCATAAGACAATATGCAGTTAGAGGGCATGCGCAATGGCTGTGACCGGGACGTCACAAGAAACAAACACATTTAAATCCCATGGCCCTCAGTGTCGGGGGGAGTTGGTTTAGAGGGGTGGTCGGCTCCCTACTTTTTGCGGGAAAACTTTAAAATTTTTTTTATTTCATTTTATCCTAGCTGCGTAAAACTAGTATTTATTAAAAAGTAACAGTGTACGAGAAAGCTAGATAATTTTGTAATTATTTTTTAAAAATTTTGGTGTCTACTCCCTATACTCCCGGGTACTTTTAGATGTCTATGAATTTTTTGCCGCCTCCCCCCATTTTTCTCACTCAAATAATAAGTAAAAAAAACCTGGTTAGATGTTAAATATGCATTATATGTAAATATGTTTGATGCTGAATATGTTATGATATTGCTGCTCTTTCTTTTATTATTCTGTTTGGTGTGGAAGAACTCGAGATATTTGTAAAGAAAGTGTTTATTTTCTTTCACGACTCCTCTTCGAGTGGGAAAAACTTCCCTTACGTCATTTTCATAAAAAAAATTCTTGGAAGATTAATAAGTATCTCTAAAATTAATTAATAACAAATAATAAAAGGAAATTTAGTTTAAAAAAATACTTTCCAGCTCATTTCGTTGTAACCTGCTGGAAAACAAACACTGAGTATTAATTATTACTAAGCATCAAATGAGAAAGATACTTTTCGAGAATAGTAGCGAGAAACTTTCGTCTCAATATTTACTGGAATACTGAGAATAAATTATTTTTACTTATAAAACCTACCTTTGGTTACGATAACATTATTTTCTACCATTTATTCTTCGTACGAAAGGGAAGAAACTTTTTTCCGAATGTAAAAAATTTGTAGAGTAATTCAAAGACTGCCTTGTAACAACTGCCCCGATTGTTGCTTTTTGTAGTTTATCTTAGTTCGTGCTGCCATCTAGTGCATAAAAATTCAACTGTAAAATTTTTTAAACGAAAGCGGTTTTCCTGTGATTGAACAAAGCAACCCCCACTATGACACATTTTTGGTTACATATTGTTTAACGATAAATTTTTAAAAAATAGTGAAAATGCATATCTACATATCTACTTCCAAAGATATTTTCTCTGTTTGCAGATAGATGCAATATAAAAGCAGCTTTTCTTTAAAACTGAGATTTTGATTGATTATACTTTTGATGTGATTTTTTATTATTGTTACATAACCTATGTTTTATTTATTCTCTTATTAATATTTGACTATCAGTATAATTTGTACAGTTTAAAGTGTCAAGCTGTTATACTTTTTAGAACTATAGCTATTTTCAAACACGATAATATACGTAGCGATTCATTTTTTATTAGGACGGATGATGTTGGACGATGCCATGATTTTCTTATAATCTGGAGTTTAATTAGTCTGATTAGTTCAATTTTTTAAAAATTTTCTTAAAAATTTCGCCATCTACCAAAGAACCCATATACGTCATGGTTGGAAGTTGGGATTAACCACTGGAATACTCAGGTTCTAGTTTAAGACACATTCTTTGACGGAACATTAAAAAATTACGTAATAGTTTTACTCTGCTTGTTTCGGCCGTGATAGGGCACTAGCTCAATAATTTTTCTCCATACGTCGTGCACTTTTAAAGATTGATTTCAAAGACTATTATATTATAGCTTTGAATTATATTATACAATTATAGCGTTGCATGTAAATAGCGATTTTAAAAGAGCCAGATATTTTATGTAGAAGAAAAAGAAAAATACCCGATGTAAGAGGATAATTAGCATAACTAGAAATATTTCTTTATTAATATTATGTTATATTAATTCCTTACTCAGTAAACAGTCTTGTTTGAATGAATTCTGAACAAGTGCTTGGACAGTGTTTTGTACTCCGCTCAATCTTCTTGAACTGCAGTCTTCCTCATGTTTAAGGAAAGAGAATAATTAGCATAACTAGAAATATTTATTTATTAATCTTGTATTAATTCCTTACTCAGTAAACAGTCTTGTTTGAATGAATTTTGAACAAGTGCGCGAACAGTATTTTGAACTCAGTTTAATCTTCTTGAACTGCAGTCCTCCCCATGTTTAAGGAAAAATGGGTGCAATTTTTTCTCTAAGGAATACGCATAATCAGTGGCGTAGAGATCGGGGAGAGGGAAAAGGGATATATAGGCAGCAGTTGCCAGTTTTAGGGGACCCCATGGAGTCAAAACATTACTGCATATTTTAAAATTGACATAAACGCAGTAATTGTTGAGGGATGTAAAAATAATACCATACCTCGGGAACCATTTACGCTTGAAAAGACACTGGTGATCACTAGAGTAAGAAAATCATATTATAACCCGGGCGCTCCTTTCTCTCGCTACGCCACTGTGCATAATACAGTAGAACCTCGGGAATCCGAACCTCAGGAATCCGAAATTCCGGATAATCCGAACATCTTCTTTTAATTTTCTGACAACTTTTATATAAATATCAATTACGAATCAGAAACAAAGCTCATGTTTATTCCTAACTTAAAAGAAGTAATCGAATTGGCCTTTAAGAATGAGTATAACACCTTAATGAGTAGAAACAAACTCTGAGATCTTCTCTTTACCCTCAACTTGTTTGCCACTGTACAGTGCGAATCGCCGCGTGATCTTCCCGTATGCCTTTACAGAGCACCCAGAGTCAATACTCTACAGCATTTGGTATAGCAAGATTAATTTACCGAATTTCCCGGATGATCCGAAGTCCCCGGAGTATTCCCGAATAATCCAAATGGTATATCAAGAGTATTTTACCTAATTTCCCGGATAATCCAAATGGTAAATCAAGAGTATTTTACCTAATTTCCCGGATAATCCAAATGGTATATCAAGAGTATTTTACCGAATTTCCCGGATAATCCGAACAGAGATCAGCCCCAATTAGTTTGGATTCCCGGGTTTCTACTGTACATCATAAGTTTTCTCAACACTAATTCGTCTCGAATAGTCGTGTGCTGAACTCTACAAACAAACTCTAAAAAACATATTTGTTCTGGCACCATTTCAAAACTCCAAATATACGATTTTTTTCTTTTGAATTCTGGAAATCATCATCGGACTGAAGTTTCAAATAACATCTGATTAAAAGGAATGTGAGCAAAAGAACTCTTAGCTACTTTCGAATTATTCAGCATCGTGTGAAACAAACAGCATACGGTCGCTCATGGATTCAGTCAGC
>BGPR01001949.1:181681-207229 GCA_013235015.1 Araneus ventricosus | reverse complement strand
TGAGTTGCGGTAAGTGGAACACATCTGACAGGCCTACGAGCATATAGACCAATGTGCCCTAAGCGTCTGTACACGGTCTGCCTTGAAACTGTCGTACCGGTAGCTGAAGAGAGCTGACGAGACAGGTCTGATGCTGTGCTCCGTCTGTTTCTTTTGGCAGTAACTGCCAAATACCGGTCCTCATTCGGCGTTGTAACTCGGGGGCGACCTGTGCTGTAACATCTACTCACATTACCATCATCTTGGAATCGTTGCCAAAGCCTGGAGATGACACTCTGGGCGATTCCAAGTTCCTCGGATACTTCCAGCTGGGTACGTCCACATTCCAGTCGTCCGATAATTCTACCACGTAAAAAATCATCCAAATGCTTCCTTTGTGCCGTAACTATGCGGTTATTACACTGAAAGGCTTTTAAAGCGCTTGTGAACAATCTTACTTCTTTGCCACCATTCCTTATATACCCCTCTCTTACACTCTCGTCATTGTGACCAACTATCCGCGCCATCTGGTGGTTTCCTGTAATTTGCATATTCTTCTTCAGATGTGTGTGATAATTCTAACTTAATTAACAGGTGAAATTTTTATTTTAGAGTTCAATTTCTGTGTGATTCTGAATTATCCTTAATTTATGGACATGAGTGTATTATACAGACCGACAGACAGTCAGCCCGTTGACGGATTTGGCCCAAAATTTTATACGGACCTACATTCATGACCATAAAACTGTGTACGCAATTTTATCCATCTATCTATTCAAGTTTTTGAATTATAGCTTTCGCATGACCGCGGACATACAGACAGACAGACTTCCCGTTGACGGATTTTGTTCAAAATTTGATAGAAACCTACAAATTATGTTTAAAAACTACATACCAAATTTCATCCCTTTATCTCTAATAGTTTCCGAGTTATCGTGTTCACAGACACACAGGCAGACATAATTCCAAAATTGTGTTTTTCGGACTCAGGGAGGTCTAAAACGTGGAGATTCGTCAAAATCTCGAGTTCGAATTTTTTGACGATTACGATACTTTCTCTTTGTATACTTCGTATACGAGAAAGTAAAAAAGGCTTAAGAAGCCCTGCATTGCGACTATAATCAGGAAATCAAGACTATTTAACTCGGAGTAATGATTACATCACATAGCTTTTTACTTTCTCGTATACGAAGTACACAAAGAGAAAGTATTGTAATCGTCAAAAAAATCGAACTCGAGATTTTGACAAATATCCACGTTTTAGACCTCCCTGAGTCCGAAAAACAACAATTTGGGAATTATGACTGTCTGTCTGTGAACACGATAACTGGAAAACTATTAGAGCTACGGGGATGAAATTTGGTATGTGATCTTGACACATAATTTGTAGATTGCTATCAAAATTTGGACAAAATCCGTCTATGGGAAGTCTGTCTGCTCGCGTTCGTGTGAATACTATTACTTAAAAATTTGAATAGCTAGATGGATAAAATACACAGTAACTAGTACACAGTTTTATCATCATGAATGTAGGTCGTATCAAATTTTGGGCGAAATTCGTCAAAGGGTTGACTGTCTATCGGTCTGTATAATCGCATACTTCTAAACATTATAACGCGTAAACCCTAAAGCTTTGATAAATAAAAATTTGTATGGCGCCTGCTAACAATGATTGTAGATCCGTGCCCAATTTCTGTTTCAATCGGCCGAAAAGAAGGTGTTCAAATCGCCTATTTGCCTTTTCTCATCACAAAATGACGCGAGGCCGTTATTGCGCGATTCACTTACGCTATTCCTTTCCGCTTCTACCCACGCCTTTCGCCTCCAAGCTTCCGATTCCCAAGCCTTTTATCTCCACTGCGTTAGAGACGCTTGTTCGTTTTGCGGCCTTTTAGCTTATTTTTTCTCCACATTGTTAGGAGTATACGAGGAAGTTTAGGGGAGTCCACACCCGCTGGTTTGTATTGTTAACCTGAATTGTCACTGATGATAATGAACATTAGATACGGTGTCCTAACATGATTCAGATCGTTTTAGTTTCTATCCGTTTATCCCAGAAGGTGCTCGATTTCTGCGCAGCAAGGGTAAGTGGTGCAGAGAGGGCAAGTGGCTTTTTTTTTAACACTGATCGTCATCGGAGCTTAGCAATTAGGCGTCGCGTCGGACGAATTGTATTTTCAAGACTTCTCGTCATATATTGCTTTAAAAAATGGCATAAACTCAGTAATGTTTTGACTCCATGGTGCCCCCCTAAAACTGGCGTTTTGATTCCATAGTGCCCACCTAAACTGACGCCCGAGGTATCAATACCCCCGAAGATACATTTTTTTTAAATTTTACATAAAGCATCGTTCAAGCAATTAAGATGGAGTAAGAAGGTTAAGAACAAGAATAATCAAACAATACATTTAAAGCACAGGGATTTTATGTAAAAACCAGATTTATATTATTTTGAAATCGATCAGAAAATATACAGACAGCCTCTGTGTCCTCAGAATCGTATAGTATGATGGATAATAATTTAAAACTACACAAGAATAAAACCTCCAAATTTCCTATTTTCAAAGGATCTACAAGCTATAAAATCCAATCATAATATTTTTAATGAGCATTAATATTTTCTAACGTGTTGCTAACAAAGGCAGGAAACAAGATAGGACATTATACGGCAGGCGATTATTATCACAACCGTGTCTGATGGTTGTTTGTAAACACAACGTAAGCTCGTCTTTGAAACCAGTGGGAGTGGCCTCCCCTAAACTTTCTCGTATACTGCTCAAAAATTTGTCATTTCCCCTCCCCTTGCGTGGATAAAAAAAATCGAACCTACTGTAATCCAGAATGCAACGAATATCAGAAGGTTTTTCATTGCAGATTATAGTGATTGTAAAATATTTAAGTGAAGAATCATATTAAAAGAGATGCCTATGTATTAAAACTTAGCAATATTTATTTTCCATCACACTCCAGGAAGATCCGCTATTATACGAGCGAGCGAAAGCAAAACAGGAGAAAAAACACATCAATCACAAACTCCGTCTCAAGGACGTAATCCTCCCGCTTAATACCAGAGATAGCTAAGTAGGCATGCGCGTGGAGATGGTTTTGAAACGAAGGCTTAATAAGTATGCGATTATACAAACCGACAGACAGTCAACCCGTTGACGGATTTGGCCCAAAATTTTATACGGACCTACATTCATGACGATAAAACTGTGTACCAAATTTTATCGATCTGGCTTTTCAAGTTTTTGAGTTATAGCGTTCGCATGACCTCGAACATACAGACAGACAGACTTCCCGTGGACGGATTTTGTCCAAAAGTTGATAGAAACCTACAAATTATGTTTCAAGTTTACATACCAAATTTCATCCCTTTATCTCTAATAGTTTTCGAGTTATCGTGTTCACAGACACACACACAGACACACACACAGACAGACATAATTCCAAAATTGTGTTTTTCGGACTCAGGAAGGTCTAAAACGTGGAGATTCGTCAAAATCTCGAGTTCGAATTTTTTGACGATTACAATACTTTCTCTTTGTATACTTCGTATACGAGAAAGTAAAAAGGAAAATACAGGCTCTACTAGCAGGGCGCCATTTTTTTTTGTCTTGACCGAATCAGATAGACAATAGTTTTAATCCATCTTTTGAATCAATTTTCCTTTCTTTTTTGAAGCGGATTGAAAAGAACTTTTGAATGAATAGGGGATAATAGCTTTAATAATAATCCTTTGTAGCTGAAAGTCTCATAAGACCCATTTAATCAATCAATCAATCATGCTCGTCTTTATGAAGTCAATTTGTTATTTAATTCTGTCTGAACCCTAAAATCCTTTGTCATAAATAATTTATTTTATTCCAGTCACCGATTCACTGCCACATGATATCGATGCATCGATCAGAGAAATTTATAATCAAAGCCAGTCTATATAACAATTATAAATCAGAAATACACTTGCTTTGAACTTAAAAGCCGCAGTTCCAACTATCATTTATCTTCCACCGTAATTAATCATCGTGGCAGCTTCAAAACACCATTTCACGTTGTTAGGGTCTATTGAGCAATCAAGGCGCAAGTCATGATTTTCCGACCGTCCAGTTTATCCCAGAAAGTGCTCGATTTCTGTCTACAACTCATTATGTCTACAAATCGGTGACACTTGTTGCTGTTTGGGCAAGGCAGGTCAGCAAACGTTCCATTCGATGACTCAACGCAGCAGTTTTATGACTTTATTTACAACTGGACGCGACGGAGACAGAGGCTGCAGGAAAACATGTTTTGATCGCGGCGTTTTGCTCTGGATTTTAACATCTGCCCTTTTCTAGTTGCTTATAAGGAAAATTATTGTTTCGACGGACAGATGAATTATCTGAATCGGGGCTTTTTTTTAAAAACTTTTTCGTGTACGAATTAAACAAAAAGAAAGTATTGTTACAAAGATTTAATGTCGCTTTCCTGCCTCGGTAGTCTTATAGTTGGGAAGGGAAATTTACAGGAGGACGGGATGCGGCCAGGCCTAGACCCCTGACCTTGGCGACCATTTTGGAGACAAAAATGGCGACTTTGGCGACAAATCGAAGATACCCGAAAATGCTATTACTTTCTCGATATTTCTCTTAGGGGCCGTGTACATGTGAACACGATAAGTATAAAAAGCAGCGAGCTAGAAACAGGGGGGGCCAGTGGGTTGTCCGAGAGGCCAAGGCCCCTTTCAGCGTTGTTCTGCCCTCGGGCCAATTTTTTGTACCCTGTCCACGCAACGGGCTATTCAGCTAGTAGATAAATAAAGATATGGCGAAAAATTTGAGAGTCTCATAATTACTCCCCTTGTATAGCAAGTCTTGCCTCTTGTCGGGGAAACCCTAGAATAATAAAATTTGGAACATGGTTTTGTCACCAGAATTGTAGATCTGGGTAAAACTTCGAAACAACTCCGTCAACAGCTGGAAGGAGTTGTTTATTCGTTTATCTGTCAGTCTATCGATTCGTGCACATGGGAACACGACTATTTAAAAAAACCAGCAAACCTAATAAAGGAAATTTGATATGTGATTTATAAATAATAGATCTAAGTCGAATTTTTGACCCAGTTGTTCAAAGGTAAGAAATATAAAATGCTTATTCGATTCTCTTCACTATACGACGAAGCTTAACACAAAACGTATCATATCGTGGAAGTATACGAGAAATTCGAGGGGAGAACACTCCCATTAGTTTAGACGAACAGGTTTCTGAACATCCATTCGGAATGTTATAGATATTGCGGATGGGGCATCGAACTCAGGACCAAGATTCAAAAAGTTGAATGACTCAGCTAGTCGGGGACTAGTTCTTTTTCGTTATCGCTTCTCGGCCTTTTGGCTAAGATCCAAGTGTAGTTAACTGCAATGAATGGACGATGCACTTGACGGAAATTAATAATATTCAGAGGAATTATGATTCTGAGTTTTCATTGTGAACTAAAATAGGGTGACTTTATTCGATATTTACTAAAATTCTTTAGAAGCCAACTTCAAAAAATTATATCTACATAGTTCATTTTCATAAGAATTGTTTATTGATAAGCAAAACCGGGAAAATCTGAGATATTTTATTTAAAAGCCGGACATACAATTAAAAATCAAGACTGTGTTCTCTAATCTGGGACGTCTGGTCAGTTTAGAATTGCAGAAAAAATCGTCAAATTTACAAATATAAGGCGGTCATGAAAAATTTTGAAAAACCGAATTTCTGTCAACCTTTTCTAAAAGATTAGAAACGTACGCAATTTCTGATATCTTTTAAATGTAAATGTTACACAGACGTCATTCATTGTAAATTTAAGGTTTCGTGCAGTACAAACATCGCTTGGACTTTATCTTAACTTCAGCACACACGGAAGCAGCATCCAAAAGCTGCGTAATACGTCTTACTCACCATTACATTGTCACTTCAAGGTCATCTTTTCATGCGTCATTGTTACAAAATTAATTTTATATCAATAAATATATTACTGTTTTTATAATAACCACTAACGTAAAATTATTTTGTAATCATTACAGTGATTTCACAACGAATAATAATAAAGAAAACAATACAGGTGAACATCTTTAGAATTTGGTAATTATGTGAGGCTGGGGAAAATAAACCTGATTCGGCTTTAATTACACATTCATTTTCTTAATATGTGCACTTTTTACTTTAACTTTTAAGGGTCATTAGGTACTATATGTAATGGTTAGTTCTTGATAATTTTAGAAATGACACAGTCATATCGTAATAAATCAATCTATATACAGTTCAACCCCGGTTAACCGAACTAAAGGTGGGGGGGGGGGGAGGAGAAGATTCGGATAACGCTTTTTTCGGTTAAGCCACGAACATCTATTACTATTTAGTATCTAATTACAGTATATGTAATTCTGAAATGTTTTGAGTGTAAAACGAATTCAAAACTCTGTAGGCTACACTCATGTTCTTTATTAAAACTAACCCTCAGTCGGGCGTAATATTCGCACCTGTGAGTTCAAGTGCAATGCGCCTGATAGGCACAGGTAAAAAAAATATCGTAATTGATATTAATACCCAATAATTTTAATTTTAGAATTCCGAAATTAATCACTGACCTTTTTTGGAGAGGCTTAAAAGAAAAAAGTGGAATATCGTTGCAAAAAAAGTTTAGCCTTTGCAATTATTTCCGTGCATTACAGAACGTGTTTTTTGGATTTGCTATTTCAGATAACCCGTGTTTCGGTTGACCCGAGTTCAGTTAACAGAGGTTTTACTGTATTTAAAATAATTTGCAAAGCCAAAGAACGAGTACTCCAGCCCAAGCCCTGGACCGATCTCGCCAATTTTGTTTCATACTAGCCGCCTTCGGCGACCAACTGGTTTGCCTAACTGATTAGTTAAAATGATTCAGTTATATCAGTAAAATTTGAAATTAGCAAGTTGTTTGAATTAGTTGTTATTTTTATATTTTACATCAATAATTTAGAATTAAAGCTATCCTATGAAGTAATTTCCAATTGAAGTTTCTGATCATAATAAACTGTTAGCCTTGAAAGATGATAGATAAAACTGAAGAATTCAGCAAATGACTACTATAAACCAAGTGAAATGTTTAAAATCTTTAATTTTTAGATGCTTTTTAGATGAAGAAGCTCCAAAATCAAAAATGAAATTCAGATGCATCCAGAATAATATAGTAAGTAGATAGATCATTTTCAGTTATATCAAACACGCATATCAACAACCTCACTTTCGAAGATTGATTGAAATTATCAGAAAAAATAAACATTCCGTCGAGCCGGAGTCGAACCAGCGACCTATGGATATCTGCTATTAGTCAGCTACAGTCCACCGCTCTGCCAACTGAGCTATCGACGGATATCATGCGGAGAACAAACAAGTTTGAATACAAATGAAAATATTACGGTGAGCTTCAGTTCTAAATTCTGTATTGAAAGGTGGCCCAGTCTTCACCTCTAAACCAGAGGTCGCGCCCTCTTCCGCGAAGTAAACAAACTTTTGTTTGTTTGTAAAACGAACTCGGTTAATTCAAACGCTGCACGGTATTTAAAAATATACGATTTCTCCAGACGACTGTAATTAATTATAAACATTTGAAAGCATTAATAAAGGTCCGTAATGAATACACTTTTGAAAAAAAAAAATTGAGTTACATGCCTTCCAGACTCCTACTTCGAATTTTTGAAACTGCAGTATTTTTAATTTTTTTTCATTAAACATTGTTTTCAAAAAATTATCCAATTTTTGTGATTGAGAAAAAATAAAGAAAGTATTATTATGGCTTGGTTAAACAATTTAATGAAGTTTAAAACTAAACCATAACAAATGCTCATTGCTTCATCTTTTTTATTATTTTTTTTCTAAAAAAATAAAAATAGAAAAAAATGAGTTCAGTCAATTTCTTGGAAGACAAAATAATAAATTCATCAGCAAAATAAGATGATGAAGACGAATTTACAAAAGGTAAACTGTTATTCCATAAACATACATTTTTTTTTTTTTCGTTTCTTAGTAATAATGTTTTTCTACTTTGTTGACAAAATAAATAAAAATAAAAAGGATATCAATAATACTGACTGCTTAGTACTAAATTTTTTGTCCACACTATAAAATTTTTTCTGTATGTTTTCATTCCTAAGTGTATTGTAAGTTTTAGTTGCGAATTCATTTTTTAGAAGAAATTGGGATCGCGATAACTGGGAAAGGTATGCAATTATTCTCATAAAGTTAAAAAACTGATTCTATTGCCCCATTTGAAAGTAACCTTCTTAAAACCTACAAAGCATAATTTTCCCGATCCTAATTAATAACTAAGGGAGCATCGAATTTCATATATTTGCCCAATTTGGAAAAACAGCATTCCCAAAATAACATCCGTCGAGCCGGAGTCGAACCAGCGACCTATGGATATCTGCTTCCCATTCGCCTACAGTCCACCGCTCTGCCAACTGAGCTATCGACGGTTGTAAAGGAATGAATAAATAAGCTTTAACATAGATGCAAGCTTTTGAGTCAACAATGTTGGGCACCACCTTCTCATGGCTGAATTTAAATAGATCTCTGTCGAAGACAGAACTGAATACAAAGAAGGTATTTAAAACTGTACTTTTCCATCCCTCTTGTTCTTTGTTGGATCTTATGGTGTTTGGGGACGAATCAGTATTTCTATATGTCAGCAAAATGATAATTTATGAATCTCATTTGAGGACGTGGCTACCAATCCTTTTCCCCTACAACCCTGAAAAATCCCTCCCTTTCGAAGGAGTTCGCTACAGAAGAACTAAGGGGGAGTTCTTATTATATTATAAATGATAAATAGTTATTCAAATTTTTATTTAAATTTTCCACGTCTAATATATTCTAAAGTATTTATGGATCACTTGTTATAATTTAAATGTTAACTATCTGTAAATGACTGTTGCTATCAAAAGCAAGTTTTTCAATATTTTGCGAAAACGTTTTCATCCAGAATTTTCGAGAATATGACGAACTTCTTATACGGCATCAATTTACATGTAATTAAGTATAGGATGTCTATAAATTATCTTCACAGCTTTAGACTTTAAAACTGTACTAGATAATAACAAACGGTTTTCAACATGTGACAAGATAACTCATAAAAAATAATTTTGAGAGGTAAGCTGAAATTATTATTTCTCTATTTTTACATCGCTTCTTT
Source organism: Araneus ventricosus (assembly GCA_013235015.1). NCBI lineage: Eukaryota > Metazoa > Arthropoda > Arachnida > Araneae > Araneidae > Araneus > Araneus ventricosus. The sequence continues at coordinate 198,051 of BGPR01001949.1, read as the reverse complement.
TGTATTAAACACTAGCCGCATTCGAGGACCAGCCGATTCTTCCATGTTATTAATTGTCTTAATTTGGTTTTATCAGAAATTCACCAGCTTATTTAATTTATGGTAAATTGAAAGCATTAATTTTTTACAAAAGACTGAGAAATAAATTAGGGGTGAAAAAAAAACCCAGATAGGAAATGTATTAGAATAGAGCTGAATTTTGATGCAGTATGTTTTTTATATAATGAAATTAACGATTTAATCTTTACATTCAACTGTTAAAAGACTCTAGAAAACACGAGATTCAATGATGATATACATATTTTTAAATTTTCACAATTATAATGTACAATTATTACACATTATTAAGCTAATTATAAAGTGAAAATTTAACATAACTATAACAAATAAATGAATTACATAATCTCCATGGAAGATTATTCTTCCGTAAGTGGAAAGATGGGTTCAAAGTCATTGCTAAAAAGTAAATCTATTAAAATAATATAGAAAACCTATCAAAAAAGTAAAGTTAATTGAAGTAACGAAGAAAGAAAAGACTGGATTAAAGGAAAAAAAAAAAAAAAAACTGTTGAAACAATGAAAATGGTAGAATCGAAAGAAATTTTTATATCATGCTCCTTTAATAAAAGAGAAGCATTAGAAATAAGGATTTGATGAAATAATGAAATTAGTTTGACTTTCATTACAACATTTCAAAATTTCAAAGTAATGTTGAAAATTATTTTTTAAAAATTGTCAAAATTAAGGAAAGAAATCGTGCAACAACTTAACTGTATCATTTGAAAGATAATTTTTTGAAATTTAGGATTGTGTAATAATATTTTTATGTTATAGTTCTTTCAGAAGTTATCTCTCAAAAATTCAAATTCCTTCTTAATTTTTAATTAAATAAAATTTTCAAAAGTCTGTCCGAAGCTCACATTCCCACTCTCTTTTGTACCAAATTTGGTAACTCTAGGTTCAACGGTTCCTGTAGAACATCAACAGAGAGACAGATACCTACACACACATTTGCATTTGTAAAATTGTAGAAATCCTACATACAAAAGCAGGATTAGAAAAAGCATTATGGTATTTTATGATAGATTTTTTTTTTTGCATAAATAATCAAATGCAGCTATTCTACACCAGATTCATAATGTCCTTGTTTTTACCCTCTCGTTTGTAAATGATTTTGCATAAAATTTTACTTTTATATATGTAAAGATGAATGTTTGTTTGTCTTTTGTACAAATCTATAGTTTTGCTCGATCTTTATGAAATTTGGTACACGTGCTCTTCAAAACAAGATGAAAATAACTGTCAACTCTTCAAAGTCCAAAAGTCAATTAAAATTTCAGTTACTTAAAAATTAAGCAAGATTTTGGCGTATTTTCGCAATATCTTTCGAAAATTTCATCGAACAAAATGATTTTTGAATTATTTATAATTCAAAAAGTATCTTTTTAATGATACCAGTTTAATTAAAAATTACTGAAACAATACTAGTACAAATTACTAATCTCCAAATCATCCAAAGAGTCTTTTAAAGCTTTCTCGCTCTTTTAACGAATGCCCTACTAATAGGCGGCATTTCTCCTTAACACTTTGTCGCTAAAACCGTATAGGAAAAATTAATGTTACGGAATTGGAAATGAAATAACTTTAATCATGATTTGGTTATTTTAAACGTAGAATTGATATCAAACCTGCGGATGAGAAATTTACTCATTTAGATTCTGTTTAAATTACACCCATGGTTCCAGATTTGGTAACAGAGTTGAATACTTAAAAAATAATATACTATTACCAATTCTTCGCTTTATTTTGAACTCATTTAATACTGCTTTGCAGAGCGAACGATTCTGAATTCAAAGTCGTTTCATTCTCACCTGGGTCAAAGCTATGGCGTGAACTTGTAGACCATTTTGCTAAGATTGCCGTCGAATGTGATCAAATATTGGAAATTCCAGCCTATTTCATCAAAAAGATTGTAAACAACGCATTTGTCTAAAATTTAGTGAATTTTCGACTCATTCTTTATCCACCAAGCGTATGTGGGATTATACGCCCAATAACGATTAATAACTGACACGTATTAATTACCCGTGATCCTTTTTTTTCATATTTATTTAGATTTAATTTAGCTAACAGTCTTGATGATGCTTGATGTGATTTCAGTGTAATGCCGATTATTCTGCTTGTTTTACTCTTTCACTCGGGATTTTCGTTTTTCTGTTACGGTCTGTATCCTAATAGACCCGCTTCGATTCAAAATATTTCAAAAGAACTTTGTCTTAAAGGAGTTAGAAATCCATTTTTACTTTCTCGTATACGAAGTATACAAAGAGAAAGTGTTGTAATCGTCAAAAAAATTCGAACTCGAGATTTTGACTAATATCCACTTTTGCTAATCTATGAATCAATATAGCTGGCGTCAAGATTAGCTTTGAAGGATTTATGTATCTATTTCAAGAAGTAGTTTATTTTTCATTTAAATATCAGTGGGGCTCTCCACCATCACAACAGTTTCGCTTGATGGACAAGCGCCCCATTGTTATGGGACCCCTAAGCAGTCACCTAGGGTTACTTAATGGCAAAACTGGCCCTGAACGAGCCTATACGTGAGATTTAGTAATATCCATATGGTTTACGATATGGAACTAAGATTAGTCAGTCAGGGCAGCCGAGAGCCGAGCTGGACCCCGGGACAAAGTACTGGCATACGGGCGCGTCACATTGGCCTGCTGCCCCCCTTTGTGAATTATGACCGTGGTGACAAATCAGCGGACGGAAGTCTTTTTTCTGATTGCCCGGTCACATCACGTATTGTTACTAAAATCTTACATCTAGCCGACCACGGTGGCCTAATGGTACGGTCTATGCTTCGGGCCGGAGGGTTCCGCGTTCAAAATTCGAGTTCACTGAAGATCGCCGTGTATAGGCCCTGTTGTACACTAAATCATACGTAGCGGCCAAGCGCCCTTCCGTTGGTGTGGTGCGGAAGTTTGGAGAGGGAGGTGCCAGCTCAGGTGTCGTCCTCGTCATCTGACCGCGATTCCAAATTACGAGGTCCATCCCAAAATAGCTCTCGCGTTGCTTCAAAACGGGACGTTAATATAACTGAAACCAAACCAAACCAACATCTAGCCACCTACGGAAATTTCGATCAATATAATGAGAATATGTGAATTTTAAATTCAGAGAAAATAAACATAAAAATGGTCCGGCAAAGTTCAGCGCATGCCGGACCCTATATACGCTTGAAAATACGAAGAAACGTTTTTCCATATCCTTGGCCGGCGTGGGCTCGGGCCACGAGGAATTTGTTTCTCCTGCCTCCCTTTCTCCACTGGCCTGTATTCAGTAAAACAGTTTGGGTATATTTAATACATCATACAAATCGAGAAGGAGAATTGTATCGAAGCATATTTTTAAAATTAAATTAAATTGTTATTAAAATTTTTTAAACATAAACTATTTAATTATATGTTAAAATCGCGACTTTTCATTATGACGCTTAACCTAAAAATAATCTTTACTTCAATAACAAGGCTGCATGACGGGCCCATTTTGGATCAAATTTTCGACAACACATTTCATAAACAATGAACCAGCGTTTTCGTAAACAGTATTCAAATATCACGTGACCGTTCAGCTGTATTGTCGTTTGTCTCGTTCCATCTCTGCCATTACTGCGAGTACTTCTACGTTTTGTTTATCGAGCCGTTTCGATTGGACGGAAGAACTCGGTACGCGAATATTTTGCATTGTGTTTCATCCTTAAGTCAAGGTAAAAACTCTCACGTGAGTTAAAATCGCGTGTTAAATATGCAAGGTAAATGATTCTGCAGATTTTTTTTTTTTTTTCAGTATGGATGATTTTCCTGTTTTAACGAGAAAGAGTTTTTTGGCGGTTATTAAGTGAAAGTCATCATGAAATTTTGCATTACGCTACACTGTATACTTATGCGTCTTACTATCGAATACGAAGTATATAAAGAAAAACAATGGCGGCGAGTCGGGGAGGGGGGTTGCCCCACTTTTTGGTGGAAAAATTAAATTTTTATTTCATTTTAGCAGCTTAAAACTAGGAATTTCAAAAAGTCAATAGTGTTCAAGAGAGCTAGCTAATTTCGCAGCTAAATTTTTAAATTTTGCTGTCTACCCCCTACACTTCCGGGTGCTTTTAGGTGTATCTAAATTTTTTTGCCTCCCCCATTTTTGCCTTCTAGTCGACGCCACTGAAGAAAAAGAACTGAAGTAGTCAATAAAATCGACTCAGACGTTTAGATAAATCTCCACCTTTTAGACCTCCCAGAGACCAGCAAAAAAGAAAGAAAAATCATTTGTCTGCGAACACGACAACTCAAAAACGCAACAAGCTAATTGGGTGAAATTTGGCTTATGATAATTGTAGATCTAGAGCAGGGGTCTCCAAACTTTTTGGCCCAAGGGCCACACTGACTCCTCCACGAAGTACCAACGGCCAAGACCTAGCTAGCTCACCATACCAACATACTGTAGTTTTCAATTACGCGCAAATTTTCGTTTCGGAACTAGTTCAGTTGCATAAATTTGCTCGTGGCTTTATTTTTTTCCCGCTTTGGGAACTATTTATCTGTGAAAAAAATAAACATTCTTCAAAATGAAATATACAAAAAAAAAAAAAAAAAAAAAAAAACTCGACTGGAGGCTGTCTTTGCGAAACGGCCGCTGGGATTGAGGAGCGTAGACTTATTTACAATACTTCAACTGTGACTTTCTGTGACTAAAGTGATTATGTGACTCTGAACTCTATAGTGTCTATTAGTCTTTACTAACTTTGCAACTCGCCTGTGACTAAACCGTAATTACATTTTCTAAAATTCTTTTTGCAATCTTCAATGTCCACTTTTCTCTGTTAAATGAAACTAAAACCAACTCTCTGTGTTATTTGGTTGCGGAACTATGAGCGTTTAACGTCGCTGTGACGCCATCAAAATTTTTCGTTATTTTCACCAACTTTGCATCTCGACTGTGACTAAACCGTAATTACAATTTCTAAAATTCTTTTTGCAATCTTCAATGTACCCCTTTCTCTGATAAATGAAACTAAAACTATCATTTGGTTTCTTTCCCGACACACCTATGGAGAGACGCAAGTCTACGTCAAAATATTTACAGATCCAAGTTAACTGATGAGGATTTGAAGTCGCTGTGCTGATAATTTCCACTAATAAACTTGATCCACAATTGCAAACAATTGTCAATGGAAAGTTACAGCTACATAAATCTCATTAATCATAATCATAATGTTTAGTTTCATTATGCGAATCACCTATGTGCGTCACTTATTGTAAGTGTTTAGGATAAATCTCATATCATTAATTACGACTAAAATCTTCAATTTCATTGTGTATGTCGGTTATTGTGTTTCTTAATTGGTCGTTTCATGAAAACATCTGATTACTATTTTGTGTGATTTACTTACATCGTACTTTCGGGCTACAAGAGGCTTCCTTTTCACGAAAGTCAAGCTTCTTACAGAAAAAGTCCCCATTTTTTGAATCCATGCCTAAGTAGGTAACCCTTGATGAAGTCTACTTGGATGAATTCTTTTATTCTTATTCTACAATTTGTTAAAACTAATTTTTTTTCTGCTCATAAAAAAGGTTTTGTAAAGTTTACAATGTAATCAAAATAAACTGTGGCAGGTATGATTGATGGTGCTCGCGGGCCTAGTTTGGAGACCCCTGATCTCGTGTATCAAATTTTGGATCAAATCTGTCAACGACTTGACTGACAGACTTTCTGTCCATTCTAGGGAAAGCAAACGTGAAAACTGAAAAACGCAAAAAGCTAGATAGATGAAATTATAAATGAAATTTGGTATATGGCCTTGATATCAAAATTGTAGATGTTATTAAATTTTGAACCCAGTCAGTCAATGGAAAGATTTCCAAAATGCTTGCTCGTTTCTTTACACTATACCACGAAGTTAAACACAAAATGCGTCATATTGTGTAAGTATGCGAGAAAGACGAGGTATTTTTTCCTTTTTTAGGATGGGGGGAGGACGAAGGGTGAGGGCAACTCTCTAATATTAACTAGATTTGTAGTAAAATTATCATTTCTTTAAAACAGAAAAAGTAAAATCAGTAAGTTTCAGTAAAATCTCTCGTTTTAGTGTCGATTGGTTTTAATGTTGATCCAGAAAGAGACAATCTATATTAGATAAATCCAGAAATTGCGGTAACGCTCACGTGGTTTGGTTTGGCTACGTGTCAAGGGGATTCAGACGCTGTGTTTACGTCTCAAAATTATAATATACAGGGGATAAATGGACATTATTGCTATTTGAGGGTTTATTTTATTTATTTTTTAGCCGAGTTTAGCAGCTTCCTTTCTTTTTTTAATTTTATGTTGATTCATCGGATTGAATTATGATATGCCCTTCGTTTTCTTTCTTTTTTATTTAATTCATGCACACAGAACTATTTAGAATTGTTCAGTTTTTGTTAAACGGTTTCTTTCTTTTTCGTACTTAATTTTGGAAATGAATATTTATATATTTTATATTTAATATTTTTCCCTTAACCGTTCTTACACTGAAAGGCTCCTTTTACTTAAAGATTTGCACCCATCAATTCATATTTTTTTATTTCGTATTTCTGTTAGTGGATTTTGCATTATTTTTACTCGGACAAAACGAAAGTTAGTGTCAGTTGATTTACCAGTTCTGTGTTTCGTGTTTTTTTCTAATTTCTTAAGCACTCTGGCAATTTGCATGAGATTTTCTTCAACAACTTTCGCTAGTAAACATGTGACAATCAGATCTGATATATTGTTGGCAAGCGAAAAGCCCTTCTTAGACGTAGGGATTGCGGTATTTCAGCATCCCCAACTTTTTGCATTGTACATATTTATTTTATTTCGCATTTTATATTTAAATCTATCAATAATCTAACGGAATTTTACATCAAACGATTTCGATCTTCAAATTAGCCGCTAGAAAAAACCGAGGCAGAAAACTAAGTTCCAAATTTCAATTTTTCACTACCCGAAGATGATGCGCAAAGGACAGGAGAACTGAGGATTCTTTCGGCACCGAATTCCGTCTGCGCGCATGCCTAGTTACAGAGCGCAGTCTTTCTCTTCCTTTCCATACTACTTTTTTAAGCCGGAGGGGAACTGTCGAGTTCGGTAGCAGCAGTTGAGCTAGAAACAGAGTTTCAAACATTTTACCACAGCGGAAAATTTTTTCTCGAGCTAAAAGTTTGAAAATAAGTAAGAAAAGGAAGGAAAATTAATGATAAGCAAAAATTTAATTGGAAAGGTTTTTTTATAGCAATTAAATTTGAATGAAACTTTTTGTAATCCAAAGGATTTTTTCGATAATTTTTAGTTATAAATGGTGATGAAATACATATGAGAAATTTTCCCCTATACAAGTGTTTTCAAAATTTCAGTTTAACAAATTTGAGTTAAATTTTTTTTTTATTAAAATTAATTTGTTATGTTACTATTAATAATTAATAACTAATTCGTTATTTACCATGCTACTATTAGAAGATAAAAAATGTTATAAGTTTATTAAATATAAACCTACTCAAAGCAATGAAAGAATAGACACAAAATGCAAGTGGTACAAATATGCATCATGAGCAGTGAAGGATTAAAAGTTTCAGTACCCCCAAGATATCATAACACGAGCCGCCACTGTCTATAACTGTCCCCACTCATATTCCCTTCGTCCAAATTTCTTAATACTTTATGCTAATTTTGCAGTCTTTTTAAAGCATGCCTGATCGAAGTCATTCATCCTTCAGACTCTGTTACTTATAATCGGTGTAAGTTCTCTGTTACCTACAGTCTCTATTACTTATAGTCCCTATGATTGACCCGACTTAAATTCGCGTCGCCAAAAGTATATAATACTTCATACTAACATTAAGTCTAATTTTTTCCCAGTATGCCTGATCGGAGTCATTCATGAATCAGACTCTGTTAATTATAGTCACTATTAGTCCTCAGTTACTTATAGTTCCTCTAAGTTTTTTGTCACTTATAGTCTCTATGACTGTTGTCACGACTCAAATTCCCATCTCCCAAAATGCGTAAAATTTATAGTACCATTGCAGTCCTTTTTCAGCGTGCCTGATCGGAGCCATTCATTATTCAGACTCTGTTACATATAATCTCTATAAGTTCTCTGTTACTTACAATCTCTATCACTTATAATGTCTATAATAGTCTCGACTCAAATTCTCGCCCCTAAAAGTGCATAATATGTCATACTAATATTACTATTATTGTTTCCAGCGTGCATAATGGGAGTCATTCATTATTTACACCCTGTTGCTTATAGCCTCTATTAGTTCTTTTATAGTCTCTATGACTGAAACGATTCGAATTCGTGTCTCTAAAAGTGCGTAAATACTTCATATTAATATTGCTGTCTTTTTTTTTCTAACATGCCTGATCGGAGACATTTATTGTTCTGACTTTGTTAATTATAGTCTCTACTAGTTCTCTGTTACTTATAATTCCTATTTGCTTTCTGTCACTTATAATTTCTATGACTGTCCCGACACAAAACCTCGTCGTCGAAAAGTACGTAATACTTCATGCTAATATTGCCGTCTTATTTTTTCCAGCATGGCCGATCGGAGAGTCGTTCATTATTCAGACTCTTACTTATAATCTGTACAAGTCTTTGTTGCCTACAGTCTCTCTCACTTATACTCTCTAGGAATGTCCTGACTCGCGTCTCTAAAAATGCATAATACCTCATACTAATATTACGTCTTATTATGGGAGTAATTCATTAGTCTCTATTAGTTCTCTTTTTCATATAGCCTGTACATGAGACTGTAATAGTTCTCGAACAGTCTCACTGACTGCCCCGACTCAAAATCTCGTCTCTAAGTGCGTATTACTTCATGCTAATATTGCCGTCTTATTTTTTCCAGCATGCCCGATCGGAGAAGTCATTCATTATTCAGAGCCATGCAGGACACCCTTATCTGCCTGCACCCGACTCACAAGGGCAGCGAATCGGAATAATAACGCAGGCAGACGCCGAGTGGGAAACGAGCAGCCAATGGCCTCTATCTCTCTGCCGCTTTCAAAACAAAGAGAAGACGCGGTTACGGAGAAGTTGGCACGTCCAGGTTGTTTATCTCTCCGCAGAGGAAGTGCGAGTTGAAGGCCGAACGACTCTATTTTGACTCCCGTTTCAAGGTCAATAGCCAACTGCGTTTTCTCCTGCCTGCCTGCGTAGCATTGTCTTATATGGAGATCGATCTGGGTGGAATGTGTCATTGTTTGATGAGCGGCAGCCGGTGGTCGTAACGGTGCGACGGGAAATTCATCTTGTTTACGTCTGCCAAACGTACGGTGGAGAGTAAACACTGGAGGATCGTTGAAATGAATGGCATTCGAAGTCCTTCCTTTTTTAAGTATTTCGAAGCTTTTTTTATGTTGCGCGTCAGATGATTTCAGAGCCGCATTAAGTCTAAGCCAAGAATGAACGACAACTGTCTTGAACAATAGCGACGATTGGGTGAAAAAAGAGAGGCGGGGAGGGAGTAAAAATTTATAGACTTCTGAAACTACCCGGGAGCATCGGGGCTAGACAACAGAATTAGCTAGCTTTCCTGGAACCTATTCCTTTCAATAATTCCAAATTTTAGGCAGGTGAAATGAGATAGAAATTCATTCTTTCCTGCAAAAAAGTAGGAAACGACTGCTCCCCCCCGACTCACCGCCACTGGTCTTGAACGGTGGTGTAGTTGCAAAATAAGTAGTGCTCTGAAAGCAGTACCGGAACGCTCAAGCCAGGGTGACAAAAATTACGCTGTTTTAAGAACGTTTTCGCAATTTTTTCTTATTTATTTCTCGTAAAAAAAAAGAAGCAGTGTCGGAACGGCGTTCCAGCTCCACTACACCCCTGGTCTTCAAATTGATGGATTTGTCAGCTGGCAGCAATTTTAGTCTTTAGTAAGGCGAGCGGACTCCCCGGATTAGCCCAGATGATTTTTAATTCCTTATCCAGGCTTTTAACCGAATTTCAATTAAATGTTCTAGATCAGCGGTTCCCAACCTATGGGCCGCGGCACACTTGTGGGCCTTGGATAGCGTATTAGTGGGCCACGGAACGTTAGTCAAGAGTCGAAGTCGGGGACCTTCAGGAGTAGTCATTCGTTTTCTGCTTTATAAACAATATATTCTTAATTCTTTTACAGTAAGCTTTATTACTAACATATCCGTGCGTATACAGTAAACTCCCGCTACAACGATAAATCCCTCTACAACAATAAAATTTTGTGGTCTAGGTGAATTTGTATAGAATATAATGTTAATCTCCCCTCAATATAACGATATATCTGTACAGAAATAAATCCCTGTATAACAATGTTTTTTTTTTTTAAAATCTCAACCCCATTTTTTCCCTCTGTAACAATATTTCATGGAGGATAAGCAAACTGATAATGACGAAAATTCGAAAAATGGCGATGTTTCAGATGGCTGAAGAATGTGGTTTGAGACTTCAAAAGTCTTTAACTAAGATTAAAGAAAAAAAGTGGCAAAACGTCTGGAATTAACGTGGGGGGAATATTTAACAGCGGATGATCACCTTGTGGTTTTTGAAGGAGTTACTGAAGAAGATAACCCATTTCATCTGTGATTTCGGACAGAAATCACAGAAGAAATGGAAAATGATGATGATGATACAGATACATCGCAATCTTCATCGACATCCCTTTTGTCGACTTCGATCAGGGGTGGCGCAAACAGTGGCGGTTTTTCGCGCAGGCGCTAGAAGTGCTCGCCTCGTGTCTCGAGACCCTGAGGGGACCTCAAATCTAATTCGACGTTTATCGCTGTGATAAGCCAACTGTGAATATACGACTTTGGTTAGGGAAGGGCCCTCAAAGCCGTTTTGCGCCTGTGGCCTCACAATGTCAAAATCCGTCACTGGGTGCCAGTGAGGGGACTGGGGGAGGGGGGCAGAGCACCACTATCGGGGATGCTGCGCCCCCCGTCGGGGAAAATTTTTGTGCCCCTTTCACGCAACGGGGTATTCAACCAAAAGACAAATAAAGATCTGGCGAAAATTTGATACCAATTTCATTACACTTTCCCCCCGTACAGCAAGTCGTGCCCACCCCGTCGGGCAGACACTAGCGCCACTCCTGTCTTCATTCAGTTCAGTCCCTACGGGCAATTTTTTGAAGCCTTTCATCTACAAATGATGATCATTTCCGTGCATTAGACTCTATGCAAACCTTGTTAGTTGACTTAACACTTAAAAAATTGAATAGGCAAACGAAAATATTGGATATTTTCGATAAATGAGTTTCTCAGGAATGTGAACTATTTTATTGTATAGCTGAATTTTGAAACTTTTGTATGCTTTAACAAACATCACTCTGGTGATGCTTTTTTTGCAAAATGTATATTGTTGTATTGTGTCCACATTAAAGCAACCAAAATTTAACTTTTTATATCGTAATTATACCGCCCCTCTATATTACAATACATTCCTCTATAACAATATCTTTATTTGGTCCCCAAAATATTGTTCTAACGAGGTATTACTGTATTAATATATACATGTCCATAAATGTACTATATGTGTTTGTAATTTTTTACTAGTATATTTAGTTAGTGGGCCTCAAAATATTTTTTACACAACAGGTGGGCCACACAACCAAAAAGGTTGGGAAACGCTGTTCTAGATAATCTTGAAATTTGAAAGAAATAGTTCACGTGAAAAAAAAAATAGACAAATCATTTTTTTATGTTAACTTCTGAAGAATCCTACTTCCCAACTTCTGCTATTAGTAGAATATGATAACCACAAACAGAAACCTCGCCCTGCAGAATCATCTGAGTACAACCGAATGACCGGCCGTCGCGAAAATCAACACGCGTTATAGCCCCCATTAACAGCGGCACATACGACGACGCCCTGCCCCCATTACAGAGGTGCGATCCGTCAGCGGTGATGGCCCCACCAGGTATTGTACCCACCAGCAGTGGCGTACATACATAAAATGGCGCTCAGGGGAAATTCCTTAACGGCGCCCCGCTCTTTTTTCTGTAATGTGATCCTCATTTTCTTTCCGGAAACTTTATACCGTGGAGTAAAAAGATTAAAAGTGTTTAAAGTTAAAAAGATTAAAAGTTTTTTCTTGTGCAGAATTTTGCTTCAGTTTCTCAGAAAATTTGGTGTATTCTAACTTTAATCCTTTAAATAAGGCACCAGTAAGAAACTAAAAGTTGTTTGTAAGAAACTTTGGATGTATTAGAAATATATAAATAAAAGTACTTGACTCGTACTTGAAAAATAATATAAAAAGTGTACAAATCTCTTAATCCATTCGAAAGAAAAAGCCACACACGTACGAAAAATAACGAAAAAAATTATTTGTATTACTTCTTTTCCCATAGACAGTATAACACATATAGACACATTACGGCAGGAATTGAATTCCTTTTCTTTATGTAATTGTTCTCGTTACTTTTTAAAGAAATCGCTTTCATTTATCTTGATTTTAACGCCCATACGGATTGATGATTTTTCTTGCAATTGCAAACTTTATGCGGTCTTTTCTATCTCTCTTGCAGTGGTATCTTTTTTTTTTTTGGCAGAACAACTGCATCTGGATTTCCGAAATAAAATTTAAAATAAACACTATCGTATTTCCAGCGAGCAAAATTATGCAAGTATTCAGTACTAGAAACAACACTCACACTACACCAAAAAATGGAGGTATTTTTTGCGTTCTTCACTCGCACTCTTTGCTGACTGAAAATAGGAATGATACATTTTTGCTAACCATTTATCACCAACTTCCGAAGAAACCGATATCCAATCAGTAGGAATCAGGTATACCGTTAGAAATCATAAGAAACCCTGCGGCGATGTTCAATTCCTAACTATCTCCCCTTATCTTCCACCCCACCGAGACACAAATTCGTGTCGATAGGATGGGAGCTCTAAACGAGCTTTTGATTTCACGATGAAGCTTTTGGTCAGCAAATCTCTGAAACATAATACAGTCAAACGTCGCAAATCCGGACGTCCAAAATCCGGAATGATCTAAAATCCGGACCTTTTTCATTTTGTAACACCCCTCTCCCCCCAAAAAAATCGTAACTTTTATCTAACAAATCGGCACCCGGAATCAGCAGAAACCGGTCATAACCATCTGGGGAGGGAAAGAATTTAACCACGTGTACAACGATCGTATCGCGGGGGGTAACAAATCACGGAGTTACAATACCTTCCTCCTTCCCCTCTCTAGCACGCAAAATGAACTAGTCCAGAATATAAGAAATGTTAACAAATAAGATGCGCGCGCAACTTCCTCTCCCCTTCTGGCTTGCAGAAGATTTGCAAAGATACTTTATTTCGGAGTCGGACATATTGGCGATACATAAAATAAAAGAGAAGTTACTTAATCAAAAAGCAAAACTAATGAAGCAACTACCCTTAAACGAAATGTTTTGCGAAAATGTTAAAATTAAAAAGAAATAATATTAATTATGTTTATATATCAAAGAAAACAAGTAATAAATAAGTTTTTTAAAAATTTAAATTGAATTATGTGTTTTATGATGTTAATATTGAAATGATCTAAGATCCGGAATTATCCCAAATCCGGAATTGCCGAAGTCCCGACGATTCCGGATTTGCGACTTTCGACTGTATTACTATTTGTTACTTTGTCGCAGCTTGAGGCTTCTGTATTGTAAAAAAGACTGCATTGTTAAGATTTTCTCACACTTTGTTGAAGTTATTTAAATTTTTAATATTCTTCGGAATAAGAGCTTAAATAAAACTTTCTTTTCTTTTAAATGCAACCAACAGACTTCTTAATTTTCTGCCCCCTTGTGATTGCGCCCAGGGCACGTGCCCTACCTGCCCCATCCTAGTTATGCCACTGCCCACCAGGAAAACGAAACCCCGCTTACTTACCCGGCGGCTTATCATCCCCACGTTTGAGGAGTAATAAACAATAAAGCGTATATGTACAGAATTTTCCCGGCGTTGCTGATTAAAAATATAAACTTAAAAAAATCTTTAGGACGAACAAAATGTCATTAAAAATACACATTGCAAAATAAAAAAAATATCCAAAAAACGATGTTTATAAATGAAAACACGGAAGCTCGCTAAAAGCGAATAGTTTGTAAAAGTAAAAATAAAACCTTTCATTCAAGCCAACTTGCTTTAATAAGGCTCAAAAAGAGTAATTCATAAAGTGAAATAAAAAAAAATTAAAAAACGAGAAACTATAAAATAAATTAAACATCGGATGTGAATGAATAATATTGTTAAAAAACGGCCCAAATTACCACTTAGAATCAAATGAATAAAAATCTAATTCGAATTTTAAAATAATTTTTACGGCGTTAGCTTCCTTTTGTGCTAATCCATCACTGTGGCAAATTTGGTCCATGTAAGTCAAACGGTCTGCGCGTGCATTGAGAAAAAAAAAGAAAAGAAAAAGAAAAAACCCGAACATGCAAACAAACTGAAAAAAATTGTTCCTTTATATGTATATAAATAGAGGGTATGCTCATCTGATTATTTTAAACTTCACATAGATACGGAATTTCTGATCAAAAATCATCAGACTGAAATTTGTCTGCAAGTTATCAAACATTTTATTACTCTTTACTGAAATATCAGATTAAATAAATTAGAAACATTATGAAACGGGGAACCTGCAAAAATTGCATTCGATATTTTTATTTATTATAAAACCAAAATTAAAATGCGAAAGTGAGTCAATTAAAAACAAAAGTGAACAAAGTTGACATCCAAAGATAGCAATTTTCATCACATGGTGACAGCGACAACAAATATTCTTCGTATTTCCAAATCAACGACATGTTTGCAAACGATTAATAAACAATAAAGTCCTTAATAAAAATAACATCCTTTCTTAGATGGTTTATCAAATTTTCATGTTTTTATGATAAATAATAAACGAATGTCTTGAGAAAGCCGACGTCCTTGTAAATAAACAAGAGATTCTCTACTTAATTCGAATTTTAAACGCTTAAACCGTTACCTTAAACCTCACATGAAATGCCTTTCTTCTTTTTGTTTTCCATGCTTCATAAATTCCCCAATGAAGTTCCGTTCCATTTAACAGCAACAGTTAAAAAGTTCTATTTTTGAACGGAATTTCTTAAAAACGAGAACTTATGAATAAAATGGCGTTGACGTATTCTCGTAAAGAATTTACAACCCAACTTTTGGAACATTCCTTATTATTATTCATAAATTTCGCTTTCTAGAACCGTTCTGTTCACGTGATTCTAGTATTCTTAGCTTTAGAGCTATCGTGTTGAATGCGTTGTATTCCGAGTTATTTTTTAGAAAATTCTTTTACTATTTTACGTGAGCTGAATATATTCATAATGGGCTAAAATCGATCCGTTAAAACTCGTGACCAACAATGTTCAGAGCTGAGAAAAATCTGTTTTGAAATAAAGAATGAATAATAATAGCAACAATAAAAAAGTTCGTAACTATTGCTTTTTTTTATTTCATTTTTATGAGTTAGTAACGGTAGCAGTTGCATGTAAGTTAAAAAAATAGCAGACATTCATGGCAAATACCTCATAAAGTCTTTCTGGTTGCGTGGTAAAAAACGGTAAAATTCAACAGGGAAAGCCCATAAAAAAATGTCCGAAGTCGAAGTGTATTGAGTTTTAATGTAAAATATTACTGTCATTTTTATTAACAATGATTTATTAGCAGGCGATTATTTTTTCTGTTACATGCAACATGCACAGATATAGAGTAAACGATAGTATATGTGTCTCTCATTTATACGTCGTTTGCATTTATATATCGTTTCATCACAGTATCGATTCATTCTTAACCATTGTTACGATAAAGAACCTCTTTTATACGACGCAAAGCTTTGGTTATAAGTCGTTTTCTCCAGTTCTAAAATTCCCGATATTTTCTGCTTCAAGTGTTTCTCCCAGTGGCGTAGCTACAACCTCTGCCACCCGGGGCTCCCTTCCTTTACAACTTACATAAACCTCAAAATAAAAAAAAATAATAAATTCTGGGGAAAAAATTGATTTAATAACTCAATTCGTTGTTTGACGCCCTTGATCTCTGCAGATACGTTGTGAAATTGTGCTTCCACCACCAGACTTTCTTCTACATACCGGCAATTTACCGAAAAAAGGAGAAAATTAAGAATTAATTACAATATTTTTTTTACGTACACAATGATTGAACTAGTATCGCTGCTCTTCTTAGTTAAAAATTGTTTCCCTGCAAGTTTGATTTTGCCGCCCGGGGCGAATCGCCCCCCACTCCCCCTGTACATACGCCACTGGTTTCTCCGTTCCTATCAAGGGTGGAA
>BGPR01001949.1:123792-181671 GCA_013235015.1 Araneus ventricosus | reverse complement strand
GACCCAATCCCAGAGTGATAAACATCACTTTATACAATCGCTGACATCAAATAAAGTTACTGTCAATTCCTCCTACCCAAAATATCCATTCCCACAGGTAAGACAAACCGTCATCTAAAAATGTCTTGGCTGCCCCCCATCGCATTCCCCGTAACCAGGCCACCCCGGGGGCGAAAAGGAGTAAGTAATCATTCCCATCCGGATTGCTACCTCGATCCTAATGAGAGGCGGCATTCTTGAAACGCTCTATGTAATGGAAGTGGAGCATCCAGTAATACAACCCTCGCACTCCCTGAATTAACTTAATGAAGAGGTCTCACGATGAAGAAAGTGGTTGCATGGCCAAGACAGACAGACACTTTCTAGAAAGACAGAAGGTCCACCCTTGACCTGGTTTGGGCAAAAAAGGCCATGACCATTCCAAGGAATCGTCTCCATTACAGTAGGAGAAGTGGTAACAGCAATAATAACTGTGACCTAACGAACCTTGTAAATGGGATGGGTTGGCCTAGACGCTCTTTTTCTTTTTCCTGTTTAAGGGAAATGGTGGAATAGCTGAAAATTGATGGCTAGCCATTTTTATTCCTGGGGACTTAATGTCCTTATGGAATCTGAGGTTATACGAACCTTGAGGTTATATTCGAAATAAGAATAAGGATTAAAAATGAAATTCGTATTTATCGTGACCGGCTGTAATTTATCATGTGTGTAAATATTAGATTCAGCATTTCAGAAATCGGACATAGCGTGGAGTGTTATTAATCTCAAAAGATTCATCTTCAGTTGTCTTCTTTTCATGGCCTTTTGCTGCTAGATATCAAGCATCAAACATTTACGATGTCGCAACATAAATTAAAGACATTGAAAGAAATTATTCTTCAAGTTATTTTGTCTATCAATTATTTCTCTTTTTTTTGGTACAAATGAAACAAAGTAAAAAAAGGAAGAAAAAAAATCGGAAATGTTCTCCACTCGACCTTCTGGTACATTTCTATATGATGATGTTATTCGTAAGGTGTGATCATAAATGTTTCCGCTTTTGAGTTTTGCGATCAAACATTTTCGATTGGTACCAATAAAAAAACCCTTTAAAAGTAAACGAAACAAACTTTTCCACTGATGGTTTGTATCTGTTGATTTCGAATTTCGTAATTCTGATCCGACCTTTGTTCGCTTCGGGGTCGAAGGACCCCAGGTTCGAAATCCGATTCCACTGAAGATCCGTCGTGTATGTGGGCCTATTGCACCTTAAGTCATATATAGGAGGCCAAACGCCCTCCCGCTAGTATGGTGTGGAAGTTTGAAGGAGTGTGTGTGTGGGGGGGGGCGTGCTCAGGAGTCGTCCTCGTCATCTGACCGCAGTTCAAAATTACGAGGTCCGCCCCAAAATAGCACTCGTGTTGCTTCAAAACGTAACGTTAACATAACTAAACTAAACTAAGACCATTGTCCGCAATAAATTTTATAAAATTTTTAAATTTCATAATGTTTAATAAAATCAGTTTTTTTAACTACACTTTCATTAGTGTACTAATAAGTTGAAAATGTTTCATTTTAATTAATTTCTAATTTTTAGTCCTTTAATTTATAATTACTTATTGTAAAATTTACGTAATTTAGAAATTAATTTTTCTCAAATTCACTACCAGGTGGCGCTACTAGTATGAAATCAAAAGTTAATTAAGTTAATGGATAAGACCAATTAATTGGTTTGAAAACATTAAATAATTAGTAGTTACATTGTCAGACCGAATGGTACCGCTTTTTCATTGATTTCAAAGAAAATAATTATTAGAAGGTATACAATTGATCACAAATTCACATATTTCTAAATACTGTGAAACAAAGTCCTCAAATAAGTGAAAAACAGTTATTGACTTTTCGAAAGTCAGAAAGTATTTATTTCATTTGTGCAACTTGATTGCTTTGCTATTTGTTTTTCCCTCTGATTTCGATAATGGTTTTTTTAAAAGGCTGCGTAGCAAACATCAAATATTACCACGCTGCCTGGTTGTTTTAAATCTGCTATCGGGATCAAATATCCCTCATACTAGGTGTACATGGAAGGTTTTCACCGAAAGGTGTTTGCCGGCTGAGAGTCGCTTCACATTCTCTCCGGTTTAAAGCTACAAGGAGTTCATCCAGAAGCTCTCCTTAGGCTACAAAACAGAATTTAATCTACTTATTTTGGATCCATTTCAGATCTAGAACGAGGTTTCCCATCTCGAGTACACTTTACTATGGGATGAGCAGAATCACATTAGGTACGTGAAAATGGAGAGTATTTAGTAATAGCATTAGCTACAAGGAGATAAATGGCCAAAGAATTGAAGCTATAAAATTTTGTTTTAAGTTCTAGAAAAGCGAAAGTTATGCAAGTCCGAAAGCCTACTGGGTAGCAGTGAAAGAAGAGTACAGCCCGCAACTAAATAAATGGGACAGTCGGTGTAACTCGGAGAGTTATAATCGGATCTTCAGAAAACTGGTGTCGGTGGAAATGTCTCGACTATTGTCTATAAATGTCTCCATCTATTTAGTTGCGCATTATACCAAGAACTCAGTGTTTAATACCTTTCACGAATAGAGAACTTGTGGAAAGGGATTACTTTTCTTATGCGTGTATTAACAAATATCGTAGTGAGCATGACGCAGCTCTAGATACGAGATTGTCTTCATTTGAACTTAATTTTATAAAACTCAGCTCCATGAAACAAGTTCGAGGAGTGTATTGAAATTGCCTTCCATTTGAATAGTTGATTATCACGATGCGTTGTTGTTGCTTTTCCGTCCCCGGAATACTATTGTAAAAAAATGCTTTAACTTTTGAGCTAAGATACGCCCTTATCATTGTGAATAAAAACTTCCTTGCGCGAAGGGATGGCTACGGAAGGGGAGGGTATGACATTAGAGGGTACTTAAAATTAAAAATATTAATCAAGGGATACGTAAGGAAATAAAGGTTGGGAACCGCTGATCGAGAAGACCCTTCCTCCTGTATTATTATAAGATTAGCTTTAGGAAACAAAGCTGTCTCCGTGATCTCCGAGGCAGGCTGCGAGTAAAGAAGAAAGCGTTTCTTATTCTGCAAATTTATCATGCACGCCGATCAATTCGATTGCGTGCTGACCCCAATGTTTGAACACTTCAAAGTTTGTTGATGGAAGTTAAGCAGCCGTCGATAGCTCAGTTGGCAGAGCGGTGGACTGTAGGTGGAGCGAAGCAGACATCCATAGGTCGCTGGTTCGACTCCGGCTCGACGGATGTTTTTTTTTTTTTTACGACCCTGACAGCCCATCATCATTTTTACTAAGTTAATTTCAGTTTTTAATTCAGTTTATATATATATTTTTTTACTAATGCACAACAGTGCATTTATAAAACGACTCTACACAGAATTTAATATCTCTGCACCAAGTTGAGCCACGAATGCACCTTTTTGTATACTCCTTCCCCATACCTTTTTGTGTACTTCTACAACATGGCACGTTTTGCGTTCAGCGGTGGACCGTAGGTGAAAAGCAGCAGACATCCATAAGTCTCTGATTCGACACCGCCTTGACGGATTATCTTTTCTGTAATAAAAGCTTCATTCATTTAATTTTGGAAGGAAACCAGGGGAATATTCTCCCTTTATAACCCCTCTAAACTTATACAATGTGAAGAAAAAGAAAAAAGTACACATTTTCGGCTTCTTTCCTCTAACCGACTGGATACCAAATTCGATATATATCTACAATTCTGGCAATAAAACCATATACCAAATTTTATTCATCTGACTTTTGATGATTTTGAGTTATTGTGCTCACATATGCACCGACAGATATAGTCTTCCTACTGACAGATTTCATCCAAAATTTGATAGAGACTAACAATTTTGGCGTGAAGACCGCACACCCAATTTTATTTGTCTGGTTTGCTAAGTTTTCGAGTTCTGAGACAGATAAACATAACTCTAAAAATGGCGTTACCGGACTCGTAGATGTCTAAAACGTGGAGATTCATCGAAGTTTCGAGGTCGAGTTTTCTGACAATTAAAATGTGTTCTGTTTGTAAGCTTTGCATACAAGAAAGTAAAAGAAATCACTATAAACTCATGTTGATTTTTTCAAGAGAAGAAAGCACTGATAATAAGAGAGCACTGCGGCAGGGGCATAATTATAGGATTGTAGAACAGGTAAAATTCCAAGGGCCCACCACAAGGGACAATCAGAACCGGTCAGAACAAAAGCGGGGCCCAGTGCAAAGTTGACTTGCGGGGCCTTGGCAAAATTTCGCCCAACAAAATAATTTATTGCTTTTTGCTATTTATTACATTTCACAATTTGGTTAAGTAAAGACTAAAGAAATACATGAAAATAATAAATAATTAAAATATTTTTATAAAGTTAATATTTTAATCACACAAAAAATCGTTAATAAATTAAACAACAAAAATAACAGCTTCATATATAAAATTTGGTATGCAACTTACTAAAATAAGTTTACATTATGTGATTTTTGTTTCATTTTGTTATAAATTTTATAGCAAATTCCTTGATAATATTATAATGATTTAAATTTTTGGTTAATGCGGATTCGATAGATAAAATGACTAAGCAAATCAATTGTTTGCCTCTAATGCTAGATCTCAAGCTATTTTTTTTATTATTTTTAATCTTGAGGAAGATTTTTCTGCAGATTCGAGCGTTATTGGTAAGGTCAATATAATTTTAGAACAGAAGTAAAGTCTGGATACAATTTAAATAAATATTGTAATGCAATATTGTAATATTACAATATTACAGTGTATTGTAATGTAAATATTTGCAATATTGTGACCTGGAAGGTAAAACTTGACGCCAAATTTTGATTTTGTTAAATAAATGAATGCAATTCATTTTCGTTTTGTTCAATCTGTCAGCGGTGGGGGGCCTTGTACGCTCGCACCTTTCGAAACCCCCTAGGGCTGGCCCTGAATTCAAGCGTTCCTTTCTAAATAAACGATCAAATTCCTCCAATTATTTTTTTGCAAACTCATGTTGTAGAAATGTGTTCTGTCTTCTTGATTTCATAAGGAAAAAAAATTTAATAATCTATTAAAAATTGTTCAGCTTGAAAACTTTCAGTGCTAAAATTCAAATTATAAAATGCGAAAATAGTTTCAATTAGAGTTTCAAAACATGAAAGCAGAAGAAACTTAAAATAACTTTTAACTTTACAGTCAATTGAAAGAGAAAAGCCGCCCCCCCCCTTTCAATTTTTCTGTCGATTTACGATGTCAGCACATGCATTCAGTATTAAAATAACTGTATACTGTTGAATATACTGAAAACATACTGTATGAATGCGATTTTCTTGTATTTTGGATAAGCAAGTGAGTTCTTAAAAGTTGAACTCATTATTTCTTCATATTTAAAAACAAGTTGAACTCATTATTTCTTCAGTAAAGAAAGTTGAACTCATTGTTTCTTCATATTAACAAAAAAATTATTTCTTCATATATAAAAAAAAAACTAAAAACAGATAATCGACTGATCACAAACTTATTTACAGTTATACACAACCTACTGATAGTTTCGGTTTTAGGATATTTAAATTGAACCAATCTTCAAAATACTTCTTATATTTTAAAACTTATCCAAATAACTTTGATATGTAGTTTCCCAAAACAGTAAAAGGTTCCAAATAAGTAACATCTTATAATGAAAAATGCCCAATGTAAAAGAGTAGAAAACATAAATTTTCGTTTGTTAATAAGAAAAATGTTTTATCTGAAAGATATACAATAACAACAAATACCAAAAATATTGAAATATAAAAACAAAGAGGGGACATTGTTTTATAAATTGATAACCTGTTATAATTTTAAGATTTTCTTTTTGGAAATATAAAAGGAAAGTTTGTTTAATAAATAACTATAAAAAAGAGAAAATTAGCATTCCTGAAATTTTTCTGCAAGAACAAATGCAGAATATTTTATTTTGCTGTACGGCTGATACTCCGAATGCGAACGAACTGTTCAATGGAAAATTAAACTTCTGAGAAAACTCTTTGGGTTATTCGTCGTATTTCACACCATCCAATATTCAGATTCACTACTATTGATTAAACACTGAGTGAAAGATGTAACACAGTACCTTTTAACAAGTACTTACGATGAATTCATAGATGCTGGAAAATCACACTTTTGACAAGAAAAGCGAAAACCCTTGTGAGATATATGCTTTATCATCGCTTAGCAGTCCTGCTGAATACAAGGGGAACAAATGTGTTCAATTTAGAACTAGATAAGCAGAAAAAGCATGAAAGACTATCTGCTGGACATTAGGGGAACACTTGTGGATCCGCACGTAAGTCCCTTACCCTGAATGTAATAGTCTCGGGAACAAGGAATGAATTGAATTTTATCACCTGCAATTTATCTTCAAATGACCGACATCCACTTTGTGGTGCCCCCTCCCCCCAGCACCGAAAAGAGAGTGACCATATTATGCCTGGAGCAATCGAACGTAGTTTAGGACTGAACAATGTTATCACTTTTTACCTTTTGTTCTGCCTAAGAAAACGCGTGGACCTCCAGGTAGCAAAGGGAATTGTTGGATTCTTATCCATTAGATCCACCAATTACTTTTTTAAGAGATCTTTGAAGGAAATTTCCAAAACCAGAAAAAAATTGCAATATATTTCTTTTTAGAAAAATTATTAATATTTTATGCCTTTTTTTACATAAAATTTGGTTGAAAGAATTTTTAAAAAAGGATAAATTTTAATGGATTTTGCAAAATCCGTTATCGGCGCGGGTCCTTTCAGAAGCTCGGGGTCTTGTGCGGTCGCACCGTTCGCACCCCCCTCTGACCGGCCCTGATGACAATATAGGGCACTAGCAAGATTGTTTCGAGGTCCCTCCCTGTTCTCAATATCGTAAATTCACATTCGGCTCTGTACTGCGATGTTTCCCATGTCGATCGCAACCGGTTCGGTTGCTGTAATGGCATCAGGCTCGAGGGGCATGGGGCGGCGTTCTGCGCTGCGATGTTCGTCGAATAGATTCTCAGTCCCGCCCCCCCCCCACCACCACCACAAGGTCTCGATGTAGTATTACGTGAGCGCTTCTATCGCATCTGCAGGCTGGCCTTTAGCCGCTTGGACCAATTGCTCCAAATAGGGCTAGGACCCCGCGCAAGAGTGCAACAAAGAATCTACTCAAACTTATTCAAATTAAAATCGAGTATCATTTTGATTTCGACACATTATCCGCAGAAATTTTTTCATCCTTTTAAATTCGTTTACAAACCAATGTTGTTCAATTTTTTCTTGCAGCCAGTTGACTGTTTCAGTAGTCAAAAATTTAAAATTTTTTTTCTAGATTTCTGAATTGCTTTCGTTAGTTAAATACGCCCGTACTTTGTGTTCCTCAGTGATCATGAATAAATAACTTTATAAGGGCCTTAATTCTCTCGAGAACGTAATTGCTATATAATGCATTTAATCATAAAAGCAATAAAAAATTTAGCATTTCTTGAAATTTTTAAAAAAATTAAGTTTTAAGTAAATGAAGTTATTAAAATTATTATTTTAAACAAAGAAAATTTTAACAATAAATATTATTTCATTTATTAAAATTTCATATTGCTTATTTATTTATTATGTATTATTTATTCAAATTTAAATATATCGGGGTTTTCCAAAATGTTTCCATTTGGGTCCCGCATCTAGTAAGACCGGTCCTGCGCCTGTGCAAAAAGTCGCCACTGGGGCCCACGGTTTTTAGGTGCTACAATTACTCAATAGTAACGAGTTAGATAGATGCATAGACATTGCTACAGTACTACCCTGCAGGACTGAAAAAAAAATAAACCAATAAACGTGTTAAATCAATACCAAATAGTCCGAAATAAACAATTTTAAATTAATTATAAGATACTGTTAATATATAAAAAATAATAATAGTCTGTGTCAAATAAAAATTTTAAAAATTTATATTTCCTTACTTCCTTTTAAGACCCTTTAAAATCAACCAACAGCATTTTAAAAAGTGATTCAGTATCTCAAATAATTAAATACTTTTACAATTAATGATAGCGATAAGTTTAATTTTCAAAGGGGGCCCTATCCTAAACATTTGCCGAGGACTCCGTGTTGTCTAGTTACGCCACTGATTGCCAGATTGTTATCCTGTGACGTAGAGCGGGTAACTGGAGCCCGAGTTATAATATGATTTTTTCGCCCCCAGTTGTCAGCATTGTTTTAGTAAGGGTTAATGGCGCAAGGGCAGGACATTATTTTTCGTCTCTTCATGAAATTTCACTTTAAAAAGTGACATAAACGCACTTTTGTTTTCCCCCATGTCGACCCTTTAAGATTGCTGTCCAGAGTATTGTATACCTCCCTTGTTCCTCCGGTCGCTAATCGACTGTGGATGAAACTTTTCAATACAAAACTCATGAGAATCCGATATTCACATTCAGGTTCAAGTTTATTTCGCATTCGGTGAGTAGATAGCTCCGCTGGCAGAGCGGTGGACTGTAGGTGGAAGAAAGTAGATATCCATAGGTCGCTGGTTCGACTCCGGCTCGATGGATGGCTACTTACCACCTCCATATTTTTTTCAATTTGGGACATGAACATGAAATTAAAAATTACAAGACAAGCGTTGATGCGCAGCAGTGTTTATCAAGCGTCTGAATTCATTCAATTATCAAACTGCATCTGTTTTGAAAGTAAGATAATCTATAGCTTACCACTGGCGCATGTTGTTCCAAACAGTATTCTGCTTCGACAGTGTAAGGGATCTTAGTATCACAGAATAAAAAGGAAAGCCAGTTTCAAAGCCTCTTTAATGTTTGAAAAATACCAAAAATGTCTGTGTGTGTGCCGGTAAATAGGGGGAATGCACGAACATTGATACACTTTTTTTGGAAAGATAAAAGATGATTTTACCAACTGTGATAATTAGAATTAATGCGCTATATTTATACATTTGTTAATCTAATATACGATTTCAGTTGAGCTTCGGTCATAAATGGCATAATAAAATACTTATGACACTTTTTTTTCCTAAAAATGGATTTGTGTCAATCTGCACCATACTAGAGGTACATTGATACACGCTCGGGGCACTTTGATTCTTTCAGAGAAATATCAAAAATAATGATGATTGATAGGTATGGGGTCGAAACAAAATTTATTTCATCAATAAAGTTTGTATTCCAAATCAAAGTTTAACAATGTAACAATTTTTTATTTTAATCAAAATTCAACAGTTTTAATGAAACTGGAAAAATTAAACAGTAATGCCTCAGAAAGAAATTTATCTCTACATGTGTGTGTGTGTAAAACTTCTTTGGAGGGAGGGAATGTGTACCTCGAAGTTGTTTTTTCGAAATTTTAATTAATTAAAAATTAAGCGAAAAATTCGCGTTCTTCCTTGATAATTTATGAAAATAATATAGCGCAAAAATAATTTTCACACCATCTGAAAATGTAAAAATTATATTTCAATGACATTAATTAAGTTGCCGTACGATTTTTTCTCCAATTTTAATAAATTATTAAAGAATATTTTAAACTTAATTTACAACAATACTTTTCATTTTTGCAATGAAATTTAAAATCTTTTCATTGTTTAAACAAATACTTAATTGCTTTTTTCTCTTAGATAGTTCAATGTTACGTTTTTTCCATTTCTGAAGACGTTCCACTGTAGTTCTTGTTAACGCGCGTTGGTACACACAAAAGACGCGTATCAATGTATCCCGTAGTCAATTGTATCAATCTGCCCCAAGAGACATTTTTATTTAAAACAAGTGGTCACTCAAAAACAACGCTATACAACCTCAAAACGTAATATAGTTCTGAAAAATAAATGTTTTTTCCTACCTTTGGAGTAGAATCCCTGGCGGGAAAATAAAACTAGTTAAAGAAATCACACAACACATTAAGTAAAAATCACTTAGACGAGGGGATTAGTGGTCTGATTCATTTGTAAATTAACTTTTGACTAAACATGGACAAAAAATATACTCTGTGCTAAGGGTTACAGTGGCATATATATGAGGAGATGTAAACATCTTGAGTCATTCCAATCATCAAAATTTAACGACTGTATCAATGTTCCAGCTTATCAATATACCCCAATTCCCCCCGCATTATGAAATATTCACCAGTATGAAATATAGAATAAGCACTTGCTTGTTTTTCAGCCGAAACTTGATGGAGAATAATAGAATCTGCTACGGTAAGGCACGTAGTTCTACTACAAAAAGCTGCATTGTTTTAAAAAGGTCCGTGAATCAACAATTTTCATTAATTATAACTTACAGCTATAGTGTACTACTGTAGGATGATTCAAATTTCAGTCTACAAACTGTTAGGAAAGGTAGAAAGCACAAAACCAAAGGCAGAATCACATATAAGATGTATGATCGGAAACACCACACAGACGAGGGAAAAGATACACGAAGATACAGAAATAATAACAAGCCAGAAACAGGTGAAAACTTCTTAATTGGTGCCTTAAACGAGTACGGATTGGAGAACCTTTTCGAAAATACCCGCATTTCATGGACATTTGCAGTGACGGGAGAGGTTCTTGCGACGAAGCCGGCACGTCAGCCATATCAATTTTCACAAACTGTTGCATGTTGTCCTTATACACTCTGAACTATAAATTACTAGTGCTTACATTAAACTACAGAGCCGGCAAACAGCATCCCCTAGCGCAGGGGTTCCCAACCTTTACTCCCTCGCGTACCCCTTCATTATTCTTTATATTTTCGCGTACCTCCTACAGTTAGACCCCCCCCCCCAATAAACCATCCGTCTATGTAAAGAAGTTTTATCAATAATGTTAAGGGCTTAGATAAGCTTAAGAGTCAAATGACTCGAATTAATAACATTTGCTGGACTTATTTTATATTTTATTACATTTTTACAATAGTATTAGTTCAACGCCAAAACAAATGAAATCAGTATTGAAATAATTTCACATTAATTTATAAGTATGGATAAAAATTACACTCCTTAATAATCAACTTTTCAAGTGGTATAGTTATTAAATAGCAAGCATTAACTTGGGGAAACAAAATTCTATGACTTTTTTAATTCTTTATGTTTTGTTTCCGCCATTACCAATTTTGATTTCGCGTACCCCTAGGGGTACGCGTACCACAGGTTGGGAACCTCTGCCCTAGCGCATCAGATTGGGGTTTCCAGCCACTCTTTCGTATGTGTGATTTTATCTTGTTTTTGTAATTCCTACACCCCTTATCAATTCGTAGGTTGAATCTTGAGTTGTCCTGTAAATTCAAAGGGAATCACATTTTACACAGACTTTTGAGAATTATTTCAACGTTATATTAATAAGGCATATAAATATGTTACATCTAAAAACTTTTTTTCAACATTTAATACATATTAACCAATATGAAACCATTTCGAAAAAACTGAATTTCATGCCTATCTGATATTTCTCAAAATAACTAAGTTAAAAATATTTTTTAAAAATTGTAGATAATAATTGAAAACCTTGTCGAAAGTCAATTTTCTCTTTCCAATCCAAAAGTACAAGCTACTTTTACTTTTAAAATTACTTTTGACTTTTCTCAAGGTTCCATGCAAAATTCTGTAGGCGGAGGTTAAGTCTTATTTTAAATATAACCACCACGAATTGTTCATAATTTCACCAAATTAGGTCAAGTTTCGGGCGATAATTTTAATTTCTAAATTTGACCTTTCTGCAAAACTTTATCATCTCAAGGTTTTTTTCCCAACCACACACACAAAAAAAAGTCATATTTTAATTTCGGCAGTCTAAATCGGTTAGTTTCAAAACTTCTGAATCACTATGCACGCACATTAAGTAATACATTTTGAATAAATTATTTGTGTGTTGTTTGTTTTTCTTAATTGGCGAAATCTTATGTGAAAAACATTGCTCAATAAACAACCTCACCTCATCATTGGCCTAATTTCTTGTCGTGGGACAGACACATTTCGACACACTTCTTGCTCTTTTTCCTTAAACATAACATCTTCCAGTTTACCTTTGTAAAAGTTCCGGTATATTCCATTACAACATACACCGATTGCTGCAACATGTTGTCTTCTTGGTATCATACTTAAAAATATTATTATGCATTTATATGGCCCTGGTCATTTGCCAAAACAATGTGAGCCAGGGTCAAATCCAAAGGTGTACCGTACCGCCCATCCTAGAGTTGAAGGACTTTTTTAAACAAATGATTGGAATGACAGCAAGAATAAAAGAAATTCATTCAAATCTTTTTAAAAAATCGTTTGATTAAACAGTGCAAACAACTAATTTCGTCTCAGGGTTAAGGTGGGTTGCATAAACTAAAACCTCGGATGATGATTCATCTAAGCAGGTGTTACTGTGTTGCATTTAGCGGTTGTGTTTTTTTGATGGAAGCTTTTCTTCTGTAATCTAGTTCTGTAACTGATGAAGAAAGAAGACAAACATTTGCCGGCAAGTTAATTTGCCAGAATGATATGAGTTGAGCACGTCAAGGTTTTAGTTCGTGATTGATATTGCTTCTGGAAGTATTGCAAAATATTCAAATTGTGTTTTGCAGCTTGAATAAGTAATCAAAGCAACGAGGAAAAAAAATAAATGGTTCACGGACTTGCATCAAATTAGTCTTCATTTGTTAGCATCCAAAGATGAATGAAACAAAGAAAACAGAAGCAATGATTGATAGATTATTCAGAAAAAGAAATTGCTCTTAATTTTATTTTAAATTCTGTTTTTTTTTACATCTAATCAATTCTACAAAACTAAAATTTTTTTGTGATTTTTATGAGATATCATTCTGTATTTCTATTTCTTTTTTCTAGAATTATTACATCTGTAGATATATTTATTAAATATCTTCTACGTGACGTTTTAGAAGCGAAAAACATACAGAAATAAAACAAAACAAATGATGAGATTATTTTTAAATATTACCTAAGAAGAGATGAATTTGGTTTGAAAATGTAAATCGAGTGCCTTTTTCAAAGCTATAAAGATATAAAATCGACCATTTATGAAAAAAATTCCTAGCAATTTAAGTTTTAGTGTTAAATAAAATTAATTGATTTTTTTCAAGCTTTCTAAAAATTATTTTTGAATTTTCAGTTTTATTTATGTCTTTTGGCAGAAAATTATTATGGTTATTTTATTTGACTTATCTTTGAATCATTACTATTGCCTGTTAAATATCTAATATAATCAGATTATTTATTTGCTCTTTGATAGCTTCATGCTGTTGAAGATATTTTTGATATTTTTTACACAAATCTTCTGTTATATGAATATATGTCTGAATTTTAATTTGTTTTTGATTGTTTTTTTTAAAAATAACATGGATTTTAATTTAGCCAACCTAAATTCATGGAGTTATTTCATTTTATTTTAACAAGATTGTTGCGAGATTTAAAAACATTAATTCTTAAAATTTTATTTCCTTGGTAGATCTTGATCAGAAGTTCTAGTTTCTTCTTTTTCACCTTATTTAATGTTTTATTTATATTTATTTTTAGATTTCAAAATTTCAGCTACTAGTTTGCTAACTAAAAAGGTGAACTCTAATAGTATTATATAGTGATCATATATTTGTACATGTTTCCCTTTCATGCTTTGAAAGTTGTAAAGAATAAAAGAAAAAGAATATTTTTATTTACTTATTAGCTATTAAGAAATTAAAATAAAAGTATATTAAGGGATTTTTTTTCTCCCCCTGTTAATTCCCCCTGTTAAAATTGTTATGCTGCTCATTTTTTTTCTTAAATACAATATCATGTGAAATCATTCTTTTCGAGATATCAGAATAATGTTAACCCTTAAGAGTCTAATTTTTTAAAAAATTATTATTATTTACTGATTTAAAAATGGTTTTTGACTTTCATTTCTGGAATAAAACATGGAAAAATTCTTTAAAAAATCCTATGTTGTTTTAAGTATGGTTTATGGCTAAAAAACAGTTTGTTACCAACTGACAACACTGGGCTTTATTACAGAAATAAATTTCCTCGATAAAATTCTATAATGTCAAACACAGATGAATTTTAATCTTAATATAAATAAAAGTCATTGTGGGTATGTATGTATGTTCCACATCTCCTCCTCAACCAAACTTTGAACACTTACTAATTAAGACAAGGGGAAGATTACTGTCAACTTTTCAAAGTGCAAATGTTAATTAAATAGCCAGTTAATTAAAAATTAACAGAAACCGTTTTTCCGAAGTAACTTCGGAGCAAAATATCTCGCTAAAATTATTTTTATACCATCTTAAAGTTCTAAAATTTCACCTTTACAATGATACCAATTTCATGTCAATTTCATTGTAGAATAAAATTGTTAATTACCTGCAGACTATTTTGAAATAACGCAAATTTATATCTACTCCGTTGCTAGGCAACGGTTAGACTTTGAATGAATATACCTTTTTTTCTGAAATGTTTGCTTATTTGTATAAATATATTTTATATAAGACGCGAGAGATCATCATCAACTTTTAAAAGCCCTAATCTTATTAACATTTCAATTAATTGGAAATTAAGCAAGATATGACATTTTTCGTGATATTTTTCGAAAATATGTATTAGTCACAACAACTATTTTACACATATTTAAAATTAAAAAAATTATCTTTTCATGATACAGTTTCATTTTCGTTCAATTCGTTGCCCTCATTTTAAAAAATTTTCAAAAATTAAATTGTGTATAAAATTTACAATTTGTAACACTTTTTTTTATTGGTGAAGAACACGATTACATAACAAGAACTATTGGTATCTCACATTAGAAGGATTCTGGATGAAGACTACTTTTATTATTTTTTTATTCATACTTATTTCAACCCTTTTTCTTAATTAAAAATTTACTATGTAATCAATTGTCCCAAAACATTCGTTAAAATCTTTCTTATACTGCAAGATTTATGAACAAAATTTGAAGTACCTATGCAACAAATATTAATAACTTATTGAGAAAATTAGCTATCGGCGGATTTTAAAAATCGTCTGGTTTAATTGATATTCTCATTTTAATTATAAAATGTTTCCGAAGATAAAAGAATTTTGGGTACTGTAATTTCCTATACAAAAGTAGTTTTTAACATCAAAAATATTAGGCATGAAAGTATTCTAATCCCGAGCAAAGCCGGGCATAACAGCTAGTAAATAATAATAATAATACGGAAAAGTAATTTCCTTTAACATTGTAGAATAAAATATGATAATCTCAAGTGCACAAACAAAGCTAAAAGGATGCAGCCTCAAGTGAAAAACATTAATTAATTTTTTTTAGCACTCAAGCTGTCATCTATATGCTGTAAATTGATTTAATAAAAATTTCAGTATGTGTCCTGTTGGAAATAACAGGCATTAGAGCTTCAGTCTTACTCTCAAGATTGTAAAAGACAAAATTGGGTATGTTGCTTAAAGGCAACACTGGGCGTTTAAGGGTTAAATTTCGGTTTCGGTGAGAAATGCATAGCTGACAAGCACGAGATTACCTAGAATCCGATCTGATTGGGACTACAATCACCTCGAATAATCGAAAAATCGGTTAATAGAGACAAACATTTAAATAATAAACATTTATTAATTTGGAAAAAATTTAAATAATTAAACAAAAATTAAAATTTAAAATATCTTTCGACAAGGTTTCCCAAAAATTTTTATTTGAAACTTTAAAAATAAGTCCAGAAGTACTACCACGTATTAATATTTTAACAAACTCTTTTCTTTAGTTATCAAACCTTTTACATGCATTTTTGAAACATTAATTATTTTTTAAAGAGGATTTGCTGTAACTGATTATTGCTGTTTCCTTTGTATTTTTCCAATGATTCTTTAAAGGTTATATGAGACAGGCAGCGAGGCATTTCCGTGTACACTAGGGTAATGCCACTCGTCAAAAGTTTCTCGTCACGTGACGCATTGAGACAATCGGTCAGACAGGATTTCGGTATCGTGGAAGGCGAACTACGTCACCGTCAAAGTCACACCCGATTGGTTTGAATTTTCGCTGCTGACAATTTTCCGTCACTATAGTGTGCATTTTTAAGCCGATTGAATACAGTCCACGAGTTCCGACCTCTTGTCTGACCGGTCACGTGACAAGAAACTTTGGGCGAGTGGACTCGAAAATCGCTAACGCGTCTGATATAGCCTTAAGGGTTATTCTCCAGAAGAATATTTTCCCTCGCTCAACAACGAGACACCTACCGACACGCTTACAGTGCTATTTATTTTCTTCATAAAAACGCATTTAATTTGTTCACACCACTATTGAAGTGCTTAAGAATGGAATTGTGTTTTTATTTTTCCTCTAAATAACTGCTTGAGTCAGAAACCGCCTAATAACCACGTATCACAAGGATTCGCATCGTGAAAATCGGCCCAAATGTAAACTTTGACATCCTTTCTTGAAAAATTCATTGACTTTATTAAAAAAAATTGAAAAACAAAGTTCGATTTTCTGGTATTGGCTCTGTTAACAAAGACTTTGGTTGATAGAGGCCCGAATAATGAAGGTTCTACAGTAACTTCAAAAGTTCAAAGTGTAGCCGTCAACGACTGATTCATATCGTAGTACATTTCGTAAGAATAGTTCAAGCATTAAATTTAGTCTACCATACTTTTAGAGTCCCG
This sequence comes from Araneus ventricosus, assembly GCA_013235015.1. NCBI lineage: Eukaryota > Metazoa > Arthropoda > Arachnida > Araneae > Araneidae > Araneus > Araneus ventricosus. The sequence goes on along the minus strand of BGPR01001949.1, from coordinate 165,030 downwards.
TTACTCCTCAATATCGGAAAAAAGCCCGCAATAAAACTTGAAATATTCTTTTATAAGTACGTCTTTCCGTTCGACGGAAAATTTGTGTGACATTTCAGTCAACTTCTGCCGCAAAAGCGTAGCTGCGAAAGGTTGTTATTGGCTGTGGTCCAAGTATCGGTGCTTCTGTGATTTATAAGCGAACGGGTCAACCACTTCAGGACTTTTTTCTACTGGCGCCCCAGACAAAATTTTGCATTCTATTTTTACGTAAATGCCTCTGTGGTTTCACTTCAGTGCAAGGTCACCGGAGCCTGTTAGGAAGACGGATGAGGAAGACGAAGAAGCTGAAGCCTCCAAAATAACAACTTGACGATTCCAAACACAAAAGAGCGTCACTCTTCCTCAAGAAAAAAAGAAATAAGGAGTTCTCGGAATCAATAACAAAAGAAAACTAGAAGAATGGAACAAAAATGTGTGGGATGACATAAGTCAGTGAAAAGCAAACGACTTTTGGAGAATTTTTTCGCTCTTCTAAAAAGCTTCAAAAATTATTATTAATGACTTCTAGGGACAAATATGCTTATGATGGAATTGAGTCTTTGGGTATTCGGATGTAAATGGAGTTAATTCATGTGATAAACGTGAAATGCACCGATGCGTCCGAAAAGCCAATTTAATTTCGGAATCCATTGCGCATCTTGCAGGATCAAATTAGTTTGGTTAGATTAATTTCGTATTTGGAGGAATTGAATATGAAAACATTGTATAAAGTGCTTGAACGTACTATCTAGGGTTTTTGTGGCCTAGTGGTAAGGACTCGGCACGGGGCCGTAGGGTTCCAGGCTCGAAACCCGATGCACTAAAGATCCTTCGCGCATATGGGTTTGTGCAAGTTAAATCTGATGTCGTGAGTCAAAAGCCCTCCTGCGGGCGACATTTATCAGCGAGAAATCTGTCGGTCAGTCCGTGTACATGCGAACATAGTAAATCAAAAGGGCAAGGAGGGGCCGCGATGGCCTAGGTCCAAGTTCGAAACCCGATTCCACTGAAGTGCCGCTGTGTGTGTGGGCCTATTTATTGCACGTTAAATTAATTCTACGTAGGGGTCAAACGTCCTCCCCCTGGTGTGGTGGAGAAGTTTGGAGAGGAGAGATTCCAGCTAAGATGTCGTCCTCGTGTTCTGACGGGGGTTCAAAATTACAAGGTCCTTCTCAAAATAGCCCTCTTGCTGCTTCAAAAGGGGACGTTAATAAATCCAAACTTGAAGATGCTATTGAGAACTTATATAACAGACATTATTTCTACAAATCAAATCTATAATTTAAAGTGCTCTGTATATTGAGTTTAGTTTAGTTGGTTAGATTAATGTCTCATTATGAAGTGATATAAGAGATAATTTGTGACAGGCCTTGTAATTTTGAACCATGGTCAGATGACCAGGGCGACACCTGAGTTGGAAACTCCTTTCCAAACTTCTACATCATACCAATGGGAGGAAATTTGATCAAGACGGTTTTAAAGTTCACCAGCCCCGCTTACATGGTGAAGTTTGGGTGGAATCGGGTATAGAACCCTCTTTCCTCTGCACCCGAAGCTAAGATTCTGTCACCAGACCACTGTACTCTCCCCGTTCCCACGAGAGGATGATCTGAGCAACGTTCTTTGGTGCAAAGGCCGGCATCCGTCTAGTTCTTTGAGCTTTTGAGTAATTGCGTTCACAGGCAGGCAGGTATAATTCTAAACAAATGTTTTATTGTAACTCAGGGAGATCTAAAATGTGGATTTAGAACAATCTAAATATAGATTTTGAATTTTTTCACGATTACAAGTACAGTAAAGCAGCGTCACATTTCGTCACAGTCCCGATTCATTCCTATTTATTGTAATGATAAAGGACTTCGTTTATACGTCGTTTTCCCCTTTACTAAAGTGTGAAAAATTCCTCTTTTCTAATATGTGAACTGCGATAAAGATGGCACGACTTCGAAATTAGTCACAAATGATGAATTAGTAGATGACAAATTGTTTGGCGCTAATTTAAGTGATGAAGAAAAAGTTATTCCACCTTTCTTTAAAGACGCAATGGACTCCTTTGAAAAACTTTGAGCTAAGTTCTTTTTTAAAAGAATAGTGAAAAAACATTCAATGAACTTAATTTGATTCAAAATGCTGTACTTAATACTCACAGACAATCAGCACGCCAGATTTTAAGGGTTAAAGATGTTTTTTAAAAATTAAACATCTACCTACATGAACACAAATCGTATAAGATAAGTATAATTAGCAATCAAGACATGCAATAAAGGTATGATTTTTCTTACTTTTATGATAAATGTTTAATTTTAAAATTTAATTATTGATTTCCGTATCATGTAGTATTATATTAGAACTATCTAATACTTTTAAATGAATTTGCCTTAGTAGTATAAATTTATAATAATCAAAGTTTTTTTTATTAAAATTTCGGCTAAACGTCTTTTCATTTATAAGTCGTTTTATGTCAATCCCTTGAAAGACGTATAAACGGGGCTTTATTGTATTTCCTGTCTGCATACTTCTTTTAAAAGGAATTAAAAACACACATGTAGCAGCATGCTGCTCTAATTCTGGCACAACATATCAGTCAGGGTTTGCTTAATTTTTTCCTCTTGCTACCACTTTTGGGGCTGTAAAAATTCTTTCGACCCCCATTTCCAACATAAAACATTTTTCCACGATGCCAAAATTAAAAAATAAATAAGAAAATTAAGCATATTTATTTATTAAATTTAATTGGAATCTTTCAAGCTAAAATGATTTCCTTATCTATTTTTATTATGAATCTCGAGGAATCTGAAAAAAAGAGCCCCTATGAGACCTTTTGTGACCCTAATATTTTTCTATGTCACCCCACTTTGGATCGCGAACAAAGTTCAGAAAGCCCCGAGTAGGGTATATTTATCATATTTGGCTCACTTCCCCTAAAATGCAAACGCGCATTATGGAGAGAGAATCACATTGGGTAAATATACTCTAATAACATATAATTTTTTTAAAGCTGGAATATATAGAATATTTTATAATATTTGTTAAATTAATCAACCCTTTAAATGGGCATTTTTTCCAGTAGTGTTATAATTAAATAACTTTGAGATTGAGATTAATATTAAAATAAATTCATTTAGCTTATTGGATGACATTCATTATTTAAAATTAATTTTATTAATTAATAATTAATTACCAAGTGAAGACACTTCCTTATGGTTTGAGATAAGAAATTGGCAGATCTAAGTTTTTGTTTCATCGAAAAATTTGGCTAGAGCTTGAAATCTTAAAAATTGCATTAAAAAACTGATGAATTTCGTGAGAAGTATACTTCCCGTGGACTTAGAAAGGGTTCATTGAATAAAAAATTATTTATATTTTAATAAAAACAATAATTTATTCAATAATTTTTTTAGTTAATTATTAAACAATTTAGGATTATTATATTCTATACAATTATCCTATTACATATTCTAGTTTAACCCTCTCATACCGAGCGAAGCGGTCTAAAAATTTCCTCTTAACAGCGACGAAGGCCGGTCTTTGGCGGTTGCCTTCTTTTGAGGGAGGTGAGGTTCTGAGATCGCTTAGGAAGCGCCGTAGGGAGGGTCCAATTATCCTTGCAAACCACAGCCCATTTCCATGCGCCTTAAGGAAAGGTTATAGCAGGGGGTGGTAGTGAATGACCATCCAGGTTGGGAGAGTTCAATTCACGTCGTTTCCCCCCAAAAACTCCCGGTTTTAAAGGAGCTAGAAGAAAAAAGTCGCCTCGGGATTGAAGAGTTAAATCAAAATCTTAAAATTATATATTATTCGATATAAATTTAGCCTGTGTTGTTCTCTCTTCATAAAGCATGTTCTCATTTTAAGGAAAGTGAGCCTTAAAGGTAGGGTTACCATATGTTCTATATATATGGGACTGTCACCGTATTTCATTTCTTATTCCCGTATTACTATTTGTCCCGTATTCTCGATATTGGCAACACTGAGATTCTATTCAACCAGTTAGTATATCTAAAAAATTATTGATAGAAAAATAATACCAACCAAAACTGCGAAGCAACTGTGAAATTGAGTATGGAAGAGAAATGACTGAAGTGTTTTGCTGATACAAAGTATATTGATCAGTAGTCATTCCTGATAAAGCTGCCTGAATATGTATTTGCCTTTCCTGCCCACAATGCAAATGTGGGGGGAATATTTTCTCTAATATCAACTCAATGGTCGGACGAAAGAAACAGGTTGTCAGTGGAGACAACCGAGCAATTTTGTCTTGTCATTATAATTATAAAATGACTTGCGCCCAATTTTGTAATTATGTGAAAGAAGAAAATGATAAAATTAAGAAATTAAAATCAACTTTTAGATATGACTGGGCTAAAAAGGGTTAACCTTGCGTCTTTTTTTATTATTCTGCATGTTCATTTTATTAGATTGCTTAAACTTTATTGATTTTTTTTTTTATCAGAGTAAAATAAACCATTACCTATCCACTTTTTCAAGTTTCATTTATTTAGAACCTAAACGTCCCTTATCAGTGCTTGGATATTATCGCAACCCTACATATAGGGTAAATATCCTTACTGCCCTAGTCTAAATCATTTAAAGTTACGAGACGAAGATTGTTTGCGGCAAGTTTGATAACTAAATCACCGTGTCGCTGCCAATTTCGAAACTGCCGTTTCATATAATTTACTTACTGACGAACGCCTGAGCGTTTGAGTGAATGAGTTGTTTACCCTGCAAGTATAATCTGTTTACAGTGGAAGATCGTTGCCATGTTTCGTAGCAACATAGCATGAAGGAATTTCGTGCTAATCATCATGTTTACTGTTTATTATAACAGTAGTAAACATAGTTTTTCCGACTGTTTCTCACATAACAGTAACAGAGGACGAAATTTCTGTACCCCAGAACCACTCAAATGTAAGTCACATTACGCTAACTTTTCAGGAGAGTGTAAAAATTGAAAATAATTTACTCATTGCTTATGAGGATTTACGCTCTTATAACTTTAATAATTATAAAAACAAAACTGTTAACAGTCCATGGGTAGGGATAAGGAAAAATATATATTTCTTATTTTTAAGAGTATTTATTTTTATTAATGACATATAGGGACAAGCGCGACTAGATTTTTGCATTTATTTTCTCTAAATATAAAACTCATGCATTCTTTTTATATACAATTAATCGAAATTACAGTAAGCAGCTAGAAGTCAAAATTTCGCAACCATACGTGATGTGACGGGGCAATCGGAAGAAAGGCTTCACCACACTTCTAATTCGTGCGCATGCAAGTGTGGGGAGCCCGTACGCCAGTATTTTCACCCGGGGCCCGGCTCGGATCTTAGCGGCTCTGGGGATAGACAGTCGAAAATCGAGAAAGTTTCGATCTATCCTGGACATATCTGGTACGCTTTTTCAATCTGGGACTGAGAGTCAAAAATCTGAAAAGTCCCTCTACTGTTGGACAAATATGGAGTACTTTTTCAATCTTGTACAGGGAGTTGAAAATCTGGACAGTCTTAATAATCCCAGACAAATCTGCATTATTTTTTTAGTTAGTGACAGACGGTCGTAAATCGGGACATTTCCGGCCAATATGGGACAAATCACTGATATCTTTTCAGTCTGGGACAAACAGTCGAAAATTGGAATAGTTTCTGTTACTCTGGGACAACTCTAGCATACTTTTTCATTTTGGGGCAGACAGTCGAAAGTCGAGAATCTGGGATACTTTTTCAGCCTAGGACAGAGAGTCGGAAATCGGTACAAATCTGAGGCAGACAGTAGAAAATCGGGTCTAGCGGCTTATCAGAGACCTCTGATAACTTTATTAAAAAATTCTCTACACCAACTCTCTGTTATAAATGTTACGGGATTCAGATTCCTCCCATCTGTTCTCGTTTAGCGAAATTTCAAAACAACGGAAAAGTCCATCTGTTTGACAACATAAACAGTGATAATTATTTCATCTGTTAGATAATCCCACTCCTTCAAACTGTTATCTTCTCTCGGCTTCTCAGCACCAAAATAAAACGCAGATAAGGGCTATATTAGTCACAGAATTCTCCGCCGGTTTCGACGCCAGTTGAAAAGCATTGATAACGAGCCTGACTTCCGCGAAAACCCAGCATTTTCCATACGGTTAGCAGTTTTGTTTGGCAGAAGGACTGAATCACAAAACAAACGGTGCAGTTTCCGTTGTTCGGTTTGTTTTAGATCGACATCTAGGAAGTGTTTGTGAGCTGGGAAGGTTAGCGACGCTCAAAACAATAGGAGAAAAATGCCTGTATTGTGAATGTTTGCCGAAAAGAAAAGAAAAAAAAATGGAGTACATATCAGGAAGAATTTTAAATGCAGCACAAAAATGTAAATAATGTTAATTTATTTATAGTGGCTACAGTCCGATCAATGTTTTGGTATTCGCTATGGTGATCAGATGGCTGGTTAATCCGGGATAGTCCCGAATTTCAACAGTTTTTCCCGATTTGTCCCGAGTTAGAATTAAATATTTCGGATTGTGCCGGATTTGATTTATAAGCAAATAAATCATATTAAAAAATATGAATTAGATTTGATTTTAAAAAAGTTAGCTAAACTAGTCAAATTTAAATAAAAGTAAGGAAAAATGTGATTTTTTTCTAACTTTTGTTGCAGGGATAAATTGTACAGGCGTCCCGGATTAGTCAGGAAAATCCCGATTTTTGGCTTTGCCTTTCCAAGAAAAATTGCCCCGGAATGAAAAAGTTTGTCGTATTTGAGTAAAATATCTCAGGATGAAGTAAAAAGTGCATAATAATAATTTTTAAAAAAATTTTAATTTTTTTAAAATTGGCTTCTGTAGAATTTTTACTCTCAACTTTTATTGTACACAGATCAGGGTCTCCTTAATATGGCCAATGCAGACAAATCAGCTTGAAGGAAAAATTTTAAAAATATTGTGTATTCTTCCTTTGTTTTAGTGTTCTCACTGTGTGATCAGACGTTCTGGAATTTGACTCTTTGTCCCAGATTGAAAAAAGATGTCTCGAATCATTCCTTTTTATGCATTTACGTAAGCAGGTCATATTAAAACATTTTTTAAAAAAATGCAACAGGATTGATTTTAGAAAAAAAAAAAATCATCCAAAGAGTTCACCTTCCCAATTTTTAGAACACATAGAACTAGTCACTTTAATGAATAATTGTATTTCCATAAGTATAATAAAAGTAACTCTGTTTAAATTCCGTGTGTAAATTCGAGCTATCATTAATGTTAGTGGTAAAGTGGCAAAATGTCCAGATAAGACGGGACTGTCCCTCTTTTCAATTACTGTCCTGTTTTAATCCTCCCCCATCCACGCCCACAATATCTAGAGCGTCTCTCCGTTGGAGTTCAGAAAGTCTGGTCACTTTTAGTAAATTATCATTTTTTAGTCACAAAAAAGCCATCACCCCACCCTGCCCTGGCACCCAGATCTACGTTGAATGACCGGCCGTCACGACTTCATCGATCACTGTGGCCCCAGCAATTTAGCCCCCATTACGAGGGGATCATGTGACGACCCCCCGTTTTACCGGGGTACAACCCGTCATCGAAGATGGGCTCTAAGAGCCACACCACCATTACTGTACCCACCAGGGAGGCGAGAACCCGCTTATTTATACGGCGGCTTCTCATTCGTGAACTCGAGGTGTCTCCCTGTGGGATAAATTTTTTTTATGCAATCCAATTGCAATCTAACATAATATCTGATTTATATAAAATAATTATATTAATTAATATTATATAATAATAATATTAATCATTCAATATTAATATTATTATTATTAACGATTATTACAAAAATCGTCCAGTGGGTGTACGGTGAAAATAGTTCAACAAACAGGAAAATGAAGAAAGATGCTTTATTCAACGAATATTCTCCAAAACACGAAGTGCAGGTAACAAGAAACACGGCTCTTGTACAAATTAGCAGTACAAGCAGACAGCAAATCACTAACAATAACAGCAATAGCACGAACAATAGCGCTCAGAGTCGAACAGCTGACCAAGTCTCCAAAGAGATTCCTCAAATTCCGCAGTTTAAACCTTTCCTGACAGGATGTGACGTCACATAGAATCATCTATTAAATTCTGTATATCTCGCCCTTAATAGAGATATCGAGTAAATTCTAGTATTTTTTAGGTCTTTCACTTTGTCGCCAAGGTGCGCGGTCGTTGGCCTCCATTCCCTAATTGGTAGTAAGAACCTGTGTAAATGTTTCTTTCTAACCATAAGACTAACATTATGGGAAAGTGACACTACATGTTCGTAACAATATTGTGGAGTTTGGTTAAATAGAATTGGCAATAAAAATTCGAATTAAGTAAAATTGGGTCTAGAAACAAGTACAAAAAGAGAAGACGATATTTTTAAAACCAAAAATGACAATAAAGTTGTTTTTTTATTATTATTTAACAGTTTTAATAAATAATACGCAATTAAGAAATACAGAGTAAATACGTAGTTTTAATAAAGTGGAAATAATTATAATTAAAAATATTGATAATAATTTCGATAAATAAGCAATTACAATAAAAAAAATAGTAGGGCAAATATGACAGTTATTGACACATCAGATAGTTACTGACTCCCTAATCTTTAATGTAAAAAAATAATCTTTCATGTCAAAGTTCAGTTTCACCTAACCTAATCTTAGGTAGACGGTTAAAAGTAAACTAAACAATGAAGGAATGCCAATAATTGTGGTGTCAGTTACTCATACATAGGGTGCAAATAACCATTTATGCGCTATTTATCAGTTATATATTGCAAAATACCTTCCAGAGATATTTTTTTATGCAACCATTTATTCAGCTTAAAGTAGAGTAATTCATCAAAAATTATCATAAATTACAACTTGAATGAACTATTTTTACTATCTTTTTCATGAATGAATTGTATAAATATTGCCTTAAGGGGGTCAATAATTGTTTTGTTTACCCTATAAAAGACTTTCAATACATCAATTGCTTAGTAAAATAAATAAATAAAAATTTTTAAAAAGTACTTATCATATTGAACATATTCAAAGACTTTTAAAAACAAGCGAGACAATTTTTATCGCCTTTTCACTCAATACATTTCCACGCAAAATAACACAGACACGGTGGACACCAATAACTAATAAGAAGAATTCAGAAATAAAAGCAATTTCTTACAATTTTTAGTTTGGACTTCGAAATAATCAAAATAAATTCAAATTATAGAAGATATTTAATTATTAGGGGAAGGTTTGCCTTATTTGAACATTGATAAAGAAGTAAAAAAAAGAAGCAATACATTTTTTTGTAGTTTATTTATCTCTAAAAAATATGTTTAGGGTCTCATCGACTTAAGACAGAGTTCCATTCCAAGTAACAGGTCGTAAATCGAAATGATCTTAAGTCGGATCTATGTTTTCCAAAACTGTTTTCATTCAAACGGGATACAAAAATTGCTAATAAAACACAAAAATTCAATCCAAGTACACATTGTGATTGTAGATACTGGGAAAATTACCAGACAGGCAATCGTCGATAGCTCATTTGGCATAGCGGTGGCCTGCAGATAGAAAGAGACAGACATCCATAGGTCGCTGGTTCGACTCCGTCTCGACGGATCATCATTTATGCAAACAAAACTTCAAACTTTTAATTTTCAAAGGAAACATAGGGAGTGTATTTTTATCGTACACGCCGATCACTTTGATTGTGTGCTGACCCCGATGTTTGAACACTTCAGAGGTTGTTGAAGGAAACTCTGCAGCCGTCGATAGCTCAGTTGGCAGAGCGGTGGACTGTAGGTGGAAAAAGACAGACATACATAGGTCCTTGGTTCGACTCCTACCTACCTTAACCCACTACGGCCGCCCTACACGTTAGTGTGTAAAACACCACGAGGACCGCCGGGGAAAGCGAGCCAACCACAGCGTCCTGAGAGACAACGGAGCCCAGCCCCCCCCCCCCCCCCCGCAGCGGATTTTTTTTCGAATCCAAAAGAAGATACAAAACGACAGAATGGGAGAAAAATAAACAAAACAATACATAGCTACCATATCACATTTAAAAATATAATAAACATTTATATACAAAACAAAAGGATAATTTAAATTACTGGTTTTAATTTTTGTGTTTTTAGCAAGTGCTAACATTCTTTTGTCAAGTTCTTTTTTGCCAAATTTTATTAATTAATACGTATTATTTGAATTATATTCATTAAGCATTATTTCCTTGAAGTGAAGTTTACACAAATGCAAAAATTATTTCCTGCCTTATCAACTAGGATAATAATAAATTTCCCCTTTAAAAATTCAATTTCTTTTTTAAGATACTCGTTGAAGAAAATACCTCTATTACAAATTTTGCTTTTATTATTATTAATTCTATTTTTTGTTTCCATTAGGATTCTCTGCTTCCTTTCACCAAATCCTTTAATGGACCAATGATATTTCCAGGCAATATTTGCAATAAAAACCAGTAATTTAAATTCCTTACCTTTTCCCCACTATAAAATTTCATACAAATCCCTTAAAATTTAGATTTGCTACTTGTAGCACTGGTAGTTATAATTATTATTTTGGCAAATTCTTCTTTAAATTTCTAAAAATTATTCTTAAAAAAATTAAAGAGGAAGAGAGCTTCATTATTGACAATAACACTAAAATTTTGGACCTTTACCAAAGAAAAGAAAATTTTTAGCATTCATACATTTGATTTTGAAAATCTTTTTACTAGCCTCCCACATAATAAATTAATTGAAGTGTGCTCTAATTTATTTGATTTATACCTTAATACTGATTTAATTGATAAAAATAAATGGTTAGAGATTTGCAGGCTAAATATTTGTGAAAATCATCTCTTTAATGGAATTAACTACTATAAGCAGGTTCTTAGTATTCCTATGGGTTGTTGTTTTTCAAGTGCACTAGCCAATTTATTTCTTCACTCATTTGAGAGAGATTTAATTAATAATCAAATTGTTTACAGTGTTCGTTTCATTCATGACCTTTTGTTCTTTAATCATAATAATGTTAACTCCAGCTGCTATCCAAAAGAACTCAAATTAAATAAATCTAATAATGAATTGAACAAATGTAATTTTTTGGATCTAGAAATTGAAATTTGAATTCAGATATTTCAGTTGGAATATTTGACAAGAGGAAAGAATTTAATTTCAAGGCTATTTCACTTTGCAACTTTCAGACAAGTCTTCATTTTAAAATCATAAAGAACTCTATTTATTCTCAAATTAATAGGATTAAATACATTTGTAATAACCACTCTACTTTAGTTAAAGCCTTAGGTAATTTAAACAATAACTTAAAGGATAACGGATTCCCTTATTGTTTCCTTAAACTTGATCTCTTTATTAAAAATAGTTTTTGTTCTCCTGAGAAATAGTTCGAATTTTTCTGCATAGATGGAGTTACTGGCTAGCTTTTAGATCGTCGATAGTTTTTATCAATAGCGTTCTTTTTCTGCTTGGCTTGCTTTTGAAAGAAGGTAAATTTTTTTATCTCTTTCTTCTGATTTTGGATATGGTAATTTTTTTGGATTTATGTTCTTTATTTGGTGGCCGGACAAGATTCAGACCACAGGAAGGAATAAATTTTGACTTTTTGTCATTCCTTTCCACAGAAAATCTTGTTCTTTTTTGAACTAAAAAAATGGCGTGTGGTTTCTGATGAGTGAGCCATTTTAGTTCATTTTCCATTTTGAATAATTTCTAATTAAAATGTTCTAAGTATTAGAGAATTTTTGGTTTTTTATTTTATAGTTTTTGTTGTATTTTTTAAAAAAATTCTGTTGAAGCAATTACTTTTTGCTGCTGCGCTTGCGCGCAAAAACGTTTATTGTTTTCATTATTTTTCATTCTTATTGTTGTTTCTTTTTGTTTTCTTTTAATTTATTTTCCTTTTAATTTAAATTTCTACAATAATAATAAAACATCCGAGATGGTAAACGATGCAAAGTCGGCGAACAGATTGGTAGCAATTTCTGCACTTTCTGTAACACGTTTGAAAACACAAAAAACTCGGAACCAAAAGCCCCGGGGGGGGGCAAAATCAGAATGAAGATGATCAAGCACAATAGTAATCCAAATCTCCCAACAAAAATTCCACATCTGGGATGAATTTTAAAACAGGTACAAAATGGGTCCCAAACAAAAAAGGATGGTAAAAGCAACAAACGATAAGTAAAGTAATCAATCAATCAGGCAGATAAATAAAGCAATCAAATTAAACAAACAGGGAAATAATTAATAATAACAAACAATGAAGCAGATATATAGTATGTACATAAAAGAAAATACATCTTACAAGTATAAGTGCAAAAATAAATTTTTCATAAATGAAAAACATACAATTATTCCAGTAAAGAAGAAAACAACTGCAAGGAGTAATCAATCGAAAATGTAAACATAGTACAGACATAAAAATCATCATTAATTAATACAACAGAACAACAAAAAAGGAAATCAACCAGAGGCACTAGGGCTGAAGAAAACTTAATTTCGTCACAAATTTTATTTGAAATAACACAAATTTGTTGAAAATGAAACAGGGAAAGTTTATTCTTTAAAATATTTGAAAACCAGGAAGGTTTATGTACATCAGATGGACGAGTAAAATGATAATTATTTGTGTGAGGGCAGTCGAACACGAAGTGGTCGGCATCCCCCAGACCCCGCAGATGCAATTATGGCTGTTAAAAATTTGAAATCTAAAAAGATAAGCCGGAAAAGGACCATGCCCGGAAATAATAAAGAGAAAATATCGATTATGAGTCAGGAGAGTTGTATCCACAAATGGGACAAACTCCCTGACGCTGAAACCACTTTTAGAGTCCTTCCAATGTCGCTGCCAATTCTCCAAAATATAAGATTTAATAAATTGTTTAAGAAAACTATATGGTGCCGGAAGAGGTAAAGGATTACCATTAATAGTTGCGTCTTTGGCCAATTGGTCGGCCAGCTCGTTACCTGGGATACCAGCGTGAGCCTTCACCCAAGACAAACCGACCGAACCAATTGCCCTGAACATATTATTTTTAATATCATTTATATATTTAGATTTAGAACTTGATTTTTTTAAAACTTGAAATGAAGAAAAACTGTCGGTAAAAATATTAATTTTATAACCGTTTTCCAGAGCCCAGCTAGCAGCAAAATTAATCGCCGGCAGCTCAGCCTGAAAAACGGAATTATAATTTGCTAATTTAAATTTAAAAGATTCAAAAAGAACATTATTTTTAAAAATACAAACTGATGCCTCGATATTACCATCAATTCCGGAGCCATCGGTGTATACATCAAAATCTACATTATTTAAACTCTCAGGAAAAACCAAAACTTTAAATTTTAAATCTGCACAATTATTTTTAATATAAAAGTCTAAATTATTAACATCAATAAAATTATAATCATTAATTCTAGAATACCAAATTTGAAATTTGATAAATAAACCACTGGCAACGACATGGAGAGGAGGAGTACCCAAAAATACATTTAAAGCATTGGTCGGACATGTCCTATAGGCTTTAGAAATTTTAATAAGTGCAATGCGTTGAACAGAAAAAAGAGAATTATTATGTTTCTTAGTAAAAGAATCACCCCAGACAGAGGCTCCAAACAAAAGGGAAGGTTGGATAACTGAAAGGTACCAGTGTTTCAAAAGTGAAACACTGGCACCCCAATTCGGACAAGAGACAGAACTAAAATTTTGAATTAAATTATGAATTTTTTATGCAAAGAAAAAATATGATCGAACCAATTAAATTGGTTATCTATGTAAATACCTAAATATTTAAGAGAGTCCACTGTCCGGATGGTTCTATTATAAATTTTAAAAATAGGAGATTGTTTAAAAAATGACAACACCCTTTTTTGCCGAATTTTATTTTGGTTACCCCCGAAAACGACAGCAAGTGTCTTCTCACAGGCAACCTGTAAATTAATAGTAGCTAGTTGATCACATAAAAAAAAAAATTAATGTAAAATTAACTTTATTTTCAAGGTTTTGACGGGAGTCGTCAACTATAATCAGAGATAAATCATCTGCGTAGGCTTGAAGGTACCTTTGATCATTATTTAAAACTAAAATATCATTAAAATATAGGTTTCAGATGTGAGGCGTCAGGACTGAGCCCTGAGGACAGCCCTGACAAACCCCATCTGTGACAATTTCAGACCCAATAACATATGCACAGACCTATTAAATAAATAGCTGAAAATAAATTTGCGAAAGCAGAGAGGGATATTATATTTATGAAAAAGAGAAAAAAGGACATCCCAGTCGAGGCTATCAACTGCCGCCCTGATGTCAATAGACACAAAAGCGACATGATTCTCCTCCCAGGAACCCTTAATTTTATTAATAAGATGGTTAACAGCCACTTCGCACTTCGACAGCTCACGAAAATCAAACTGGTGAGGATGAATTAAATTGCTATTAGACATAAAAATTAAACTGTTTAATAAAAAGCCTCTCAATAAGTTTACCCAAAGTGGGCAACAAACAGATTGGACGGAAAGATCTGTAATGTTTTCCTTCCCGCGAGCTTAATTCCCATGAGAAAAAAAGTGCCGGTCCTTTTGATACTGGCGATAAACAGCAGGAGAGTTGCACCTGGACATCGTTAACGAGACGGGCGCAAGAAGACGGACTTCACACAGAGGGCCGCCACAATGTCGATGAATAAATCACTGTCATCGCGGACATTAGCGGTACCTTTTTGGTGATTCCTGAATAGGCCGGTGGTGACGAAACTCAAGGAGCTTCCCAGAATAAGAGGTAGACCACTCGGAAGGTGAGTTATTGGTCAACGAGAGTACGATTATCCAGTGAAGGGAAGATAGGAGGGGCTTCACCACTTCATCCACCCCTGAAGGAGTGAATAAAAACGGAGGGACGGGGAGAAAAGAAGGAGATTGGAATTTGAATTTTTTGGGGAGTCTCGAACTAGTTTCAGGCTCCGGAGTACCGTAGAAAGCGGTTTGATCAGCGGATTGAAAGTCCCGACTGAAGTCGGACTTTGGTCGACAACCCCGAGGAATCGGTTTCCCCGGACTCTCAGCTCATGAACTGGCGGGCACTCTTGGTAGTCTCGTAGGTTGGTATCACGTGGATAGGTGGAAGTTATCCATCCGGATTACTAGTCTTCCTGGACGAATTTTCTCATGGAACTTTGACGTTTAGAACTATGATTTGTTTGTTCCTTTGTAAATAGTCATATTTAATCAAGACTTCTCTGCGAGAAGTGTCTATTAATTATTGCTGTAGTGAATAAAAGTACTTAGGCCAACCTAAGCTTGAATTATTTGGTCACACTTAGGCCAAGACATTACAGATCCAACAGAAAGCCTGTCTCTTCCTGGCTTATGCAGGAAGAAAACATTGGCATTTCTTAAATTTAAAGGAAAATGAGAAAAATCGAAACATAAATTAATAATTTTACAAAAGAAATTTTTGTCAAATTTAAAGATTTCAATCCAGGTTTTATAATCTAAACGATCCAGGCCGGGGGCCTTACCACCTCTAAGACTTTTAAAAAGATCTTCTAAATCATTAATCGAAATATTTTTAAGAGGATGCAATGGGAACTTTAAATTATTAAATGAAGCTGAATTTTTTGCGGGAAAAAAGTGATTTAACATATACGTAATAGTATCATTTATTGTAGGATTATTTACATTTGGAACTTCAACAGAAAAATTAAAATTTCTTTTAAATTTGTTAAATGCTGCTTTAAAAGTTTGACCATATTTAAGGGAGTAATTGGAACAAAAATTTTCCCAAGCTTTTCTTTTGGTTAAATTTATTATTTTTTTAAGTTCAGAACGTTCTTTTCGGTAGATAATGCCGTCGGCCCGGACCGCCTCCTCAGGTGCCCCATTCTTTTTTAAAGTTGAAAATTTACGGTATAAGGCGGTAACTCTGTTACGCTTAACACGTAAAGAGTCATTCCAGAAAGAAAAGATTTATTATTTCGTAAAGGTTTTTTCTTAAATGCTCCAAAGGCAGCATCACAGACACATTTTAAAAATACATCATAGAAACGGTCATCATCCTCCGAAGAGGAGACCGAATTAAATAAACTATTTAAATAAACATAATTTTTATGAAAAATATTAAGGAATTTTTTAATAGAATACTTTGATTTAAAAACAAAATCCTGAGAAATATGAAAATCACCCGCGAGCCGAACACAAACATACTTGTGATCGCTGAGGGTCTCTAAATTTAAAACTTCCACTTATCTAAGAAATCCTGGTGGGTAGAAGAAATTAAAGTAAAGTCAGGAAAACCCTCACTAGTACTGGAAACAAATGCGGAAATAAGATTCGTACGATTGCAAATAGAAAAATTATTGGAAGAAATAAAATCTGAAATCAATTGCCCACGGTGATCCTCAAAGTCATAGTCCCAAATTTGGGACCTGGCATTGAAGTCACCGACAAGCAGGTCAAAAGAACCATTTAAGCCAAGATGAGATATTTCGGTTATTAAACTATCAATATTATCGCGCGGTTGAAAGTAAACATAAGTTAAAAATAAATTATAGTTGGCAAAATGACCAATTATAGAAACAGAATTTAAAGTATTATTTTTCACTGAATCATTTAATTTTGAATTTAAACAATAAACAACGCAATTAAAGCGAATTAAAGAAAACATAGAAAAACCTAGGGCATCGCACAGGAGGGTATCATTAACAATGGCTCAACAATGCTGACCCCAAAGTTTGAACACTTCAGAGGTTGTTGAATGAAACTCTACAGCCGTCGATAGCTCAGTTGGCAGAGCGATGGACGGTAGGTGGCAAGACACAGACATCCATAGGTCGGTGGTTCGACTACGGCCTCGCGGATCATCTTTTATGTAAAAGAAACTTCAAACTTTGAAATTTAAAAGGAAACAGGGGGACTGAATTTTTATTATACACGCCGATAACTTTGATTAAAATTCTGACCCCGATGTTTGAACACTTCAGAGGTTGTTGAATGAAACTCTGCAGCCGTCGATAGCTCAGTTAGCAGAGCGGTCGACAGTAGTTGGAAAGAGACAGAAATCCATAGGTCGCTGGTTCGACTCCGGCTCGACGGATCATCTTTTATGTATAAGAAACTTCAAACTTTGAAATTTAAAAGGAAACCGGGGGACCGAATTTTTATTATACACGCCGATAACTTTGATTGCATTCCGACCCCGATGTTTGAACACTTCAGAGGTTGTTGAAGGAATCTCTGCGGCCGTCGATAGCTCAGTTGGCAGAGCGGTGGACTGTAGGTGGAAAGAGACAGACATCCATAGGTCGCTGGTTCGACTACGGCTCGACGGATCATCTTTTATGTAAACAAAACTTCAAACTTTTAATTTTCAAAGGAAACATGGGGAGTGTATTTTTATCATACACGCCGAACACTTTAATTGCGTGCTGACCACGATGTTTGAACACTTCAGAGGTTGTTGAAGGAAACTCTGCGGCCGTCGATAGCTCAGTTGGCAGAGCGTTGGACAGTAGGTGTGTTGTATAGAGTTTTCATGGATTGGGAATTTATCAAAATTAATTAAACTCTGATATAATTATTGTATTCTGGTTGTTTAAATTTTTTAAACTTTTTATAGTATTCAAATGCTTTAAAAAAATCGAAATTAAAGGCGAAAACAAATATAAGATAAAGTCCTTTTCTTTTCTCAACTTCAAGATGGAAGTCGTCTGGAATGGGTCATTCACCCTTCCACTGTGGGTGTTGTCCCCCCCCCCCGAGAGGGCATCAATGGGAAGGCTTGCTAATTTGCGTAGAGGGACCCCTTTGGGGTC
Source organism: Araneus ventricosus (assembly GCA_013235015.1). Classification (NCBI taxonomy): domain Eukaryota; kingdom Metazoa; phylum Arthropoda; class Arachnida; order Araneae; family Araneidae; genus Araneus; species Araneus ventricosus. The sequence goes on along the minus strand of BGPR01001949.1, from coordinate 147,191 downwards.
TGTTTTCTGGAATGTGTTTGTCGTTTGTTTTTAAGGTTGCAGTATTAATTGCAAGGGACGACAGATAGATTGGCGAAATTTTGGTTTTTTGAGCCGCCAAAGAGGTGTTTTTTGAGGACTGGGAGCTTGGGTGGAAGGCAGAGAGGATTTGGCATTGAAAAAGGAAGGATGCAATAAAGCGGAGGGGACGATAACATTTTTTTTCTTGGGCTTGGGCCCGGGGTGTCTGAAGAAAGTGGCGTGCGGGTCCGGGATGAGAAAACCCGTGTGGACATGGAAATTAATTATCTGAGAGCCGCACGGAGCATGAAGTGAAGGTCGTAAAATCTGATTTGGGGCATCTCCTTCATCACTGAGTTTTCGGAGTAAATGGCGACATACAGTATTCCCTGTCGGAGTTGTGGCAAATGTCGACGATCATCACCGATCAACCCGTCGAGAAAGTGTGAGAGTGATATTTTTCATGCGTCAGTTCCATCACGGATTGTGTCTCGTAAAATTTCATATTTTTTAACCCGGACAATATCATGATGAGCCTTGTGCTACATGAATGACAAAAAATTCACATTTTTTTTAAAATCCGGACAATATCTTGATGAGGCTGGTGATATAAGAAAAGACTAAAAATTAAAATTTTTTACAAATCCGGACTATATCCTGATGAGGCTGATGCTACATGAAGTGACCTGCTGCGAAACTTTTATTTTTTGTTATCATTCGTATTCACTGCGTGAACAATCAGCGCAACAGCTGTGTTTGTGTTCCTGGATGCTACACGAGATGCTGCTGATACAGATAGGTTTTGGTTTGCTATTTTAAATATTTGAATTAAGTTTTAATCAGATGCAAAAGATTCTTATTTTAGTGAGCAGGATTATTCTATTGTCATGCATGTATAGATAAATTAAAATTGATAAGATTCTGCAAAAGGCTGACTAACATTAAAATTCCTAGTAAGTAATACGTTCTATTTATTTTAATCGATATATGTGAATTCATGATGCAAAAGGAAATTAAACTAGGGATGAAGTTTGAAAATGAAGGATTTATTTTCAGATGTATTAAATTGAAATTTTATTTTTAAATAAGGTAAATATGTTTCTATAACACGAGTTTTGATAAAGTTAGTTGGCAATGTAATGCATCATATATATATCGTCCTTACATTTAGCAGTATTGTACTGTTAAAAAAATGGTAAATAAGGATTCATGTCAATTGAAATTAAGAAGTTAATTTATTATTAGCACATGCTATCAACATTTATTTCTAAAAGCAAGACATGATTTTATCGATATTTGTCAGAAGATTTTGTTTTTATTTGTCAGTTTATGGATCAGTATGATATTTTTAAAACAGTGTGTTTTATTTGGAAGAAACAATGTTCATTCATAATAGTCATGTTTGTTAATTAGTGAAAAGAAAACTGGTATAATAATAGGGCGAGTTGGTAAAGTATCAACAAGGGTATGAATCAAAATATAGATTAAGTTAGGTAAGGATTAAAATTAATAATTAAACTGTTAGTGGCCACTATCTAAAAATTTACTTTATATGAGCTTGATATTAATGAGATAAAATTAAAGTGAATTGATATTAATGAGATAAAATTAAATTGAATCAATGCTGAGGATGCAGTAAAGATAATTAAATTTTGAGTGTGGATGAGGTGTTGAATTAAAATTCTCTTATATGATCTGGGTCGACCCTAAATTATTATTATGTTTGTGTGCTTGAATATATTTTTTTCATTATGATCCTTATTTTATGTGCTCCATCATTATTCATGTGCAGTAATAATTCTGATTTTTCAATCAAGAAGATTAGAATATATGAAGTATGTTGTAAAATGGTGGAGTTATTTTTTTTATATAAATAAATGTCGTTAGTTTAAAGTAATTTCGTCTCTGATTCATTTGCGACCCCTATGACAGTGACGGAGGTAACTATTTGGTGTAACCAGGGTTAGCTTTATAAAATATAACATCTAAAATTTTTATATAAAAAAGACACAACGGAAACTAAAGATCTTTATGAATCGTTTTGTTGTTGAATTTGGTGATTATTTTAATAATAAATTAAGAACTAAAATTAAATTGAAGTTATGCTAAATTGTGACTAGAAATGAACTAAATATTTATATGATCAAATGCTAATATACTTGCCTTGCACATGTAAATATGATTTAAGATCTAAGATGCTATGAAACTAAATGTAAGTGAATTGAGTAATTGGAGTATTGTTTTTTTTTTTTGAGTTATCTAGATACTGAGAGTAAGAAGGTATAATTAGTAGAAAATTAAAAAGTTTATTGTTTTGTATTAATTTAAAAGTTCATAAATTTAACTTCTAATAATAATAATATCATATAAAAGACTAGTTAAATTAAATTAAAAATCTTTACGACAGGTGGAAAGAGACAGACATCCATAGGTCGCTGGTTCGTCTCCGGCTCGACGGATCATCTTTTATGTAAACAAAACTTCAAACTTTTAATTTTCAAAGGAAACATGGGGAGTGTATTTTTATCATACACGCCGAACACTTTAATTGCGTGCTGACCCCGATGTTTGCACACTTCAGAGGTAGTTGAAGGAATCTCTGCAGCCCTCGTTAGCTCAGTTGGCAGAGCGGTGGACTGTAGGTTTGAAGAGTCAGACATCCATAGGTCGCGGGTTCGACTCCGTCTTGACGGATTATATTTTATATAATCAAAAGTTCAATCTTCGATTTTACTAAAGATCAGTCGTGTAGTGGGCCTGTTGCATGTCAAATCATACGTATGGGGCCAAACGTCATCCCGCTGGTGTGGTGCGGATGCTTGGAGACGGGGTGCCAGCTCAGGTGTTGTCCTTGTAATCTGCCCACGGTTCAAAATGACGAGGTCCGTCCCAAAATATCCTCGTTTTACTTCAAAAACAGCACAATAATTAAAATAAACCAATGAACTAAACTCAAAGTAACAGAACTTTTGATGGTGTGAATTTAAGTTTAGTTTATTATATTATATTAGTTTATTTATATTAACGACCCGTTTTGAAGCAACAGGAGGATTACTTTTAGATGGACCTACTAATTTTAAAACGCGGTCGGATGACGAGGACGACACCTGAGCTGGCACCCCTTATCCAAACTTCCGTACCCTACGACCGGGAAAACGATTTAATTGTGTGAAAGACTCATTCTATAAAATGAATGAAACTGAGTGGAATTTGAAAATTTTATTGACTGATGCCAGCAGTTTAATAACGAATAGCTTCAGAGATGTTCCTGACCTTCCCTTCCGACGATTGACGTGCTATTTTCATGTAGTAAAAAATATTAATGGCAAACTACTTGGAATTACAGACAAAAATGAAAAAAAGATATTGAATGTCTTTCATTTATGCTCCGATGACGATACCTTTGACAGAATTTGTGTATTATTTTTAAAGAAATGAGAGGGAAAAAATGTGAAGTTCGCAATACTCATAAAATACTTTAAATCGGATAGCTTACCAGAAATATTTATCGATATATAGGTACTAGGAATTATTTATGCTTCAGTTCGCAAGCAACTATAGTTCCGTGGAATCCGAGATACCGAAAGCGGAAAGCATGAGTAGAAGAAACTATTTGCACGATGAAATGTGTTGGAGGACTGTCGGTATGTTTCAATCTGGTGCAAGACAATCTGCTGTTACCAGAGAGCTGAATGTACTTCGTAGTGTCATCCATAGGCTGTGAAACCATTACCAAAGGGGTCAAAACGTCAGTAGAATACTTGGGTCTGGACGCCGGAGAATCGCCACTACGGCAGACGATCGCTACCTGTTGCAATGTGCCAGACGCCGGAGGACACAGCGCGACAGCTGGTGTCGCAGCTCTCTGCTACTGCAGGAAGGTCGATGTCCCGTCAAACTGTGTCGCGCAGACTGCATAGAGGAGGACTGTTCACACGACGATCTGTTTGTGTGCCTTTGTCTCCAGAGCGCGGTTGCATTGGGCCCATGAACATCGCAGTTGGACACCAGAGCAGTGGGGCCACGTACTCTTTATGGATGAGTCTCGATTTAATATCCAGAACCATTCACGAAGGGCAATGATATGGCGAGAGCCAGGGACACGCTATCGGGCGTCAAAGAGACCAGAGGTGGCGGGTTACTTGTCCGGGCAGGAATAGCAACAAACGGCCGAACCGACCTATACGTGTTCAATGGGGGTTCCGTCACAACTGTTCGATATCGCGACGAAATCCTACACTCTCTTGTGCGGCCTTTTATCGCTGCAATGGGTACCGACGCGATATTTATAGACGATAACGTCCGCCCGCATAGAGCACGATTGATGCGGAGTTATCTGGCGAGTGAAACCATTCCACAGATGGCTTGGCCTGCTAGATCACCGGACCTGAATCCCATAGAGCATGTGTGGGACATGTTGGGAAGACGGATTTCAGGTCGAAGTATGCATCCTCCACGAACTCCAACAAGCCTTACTACAGGAATGGGTATTACTGCCACAACAAGCGATCAACGACTCTATTTGCCAGCATGCCTCGCCGTTGTCAAGCATGCATTTCAGCTAGAGAGTATCATACTCGTTATTAGCGTGTGGTTCCCATTGCACATTCTGCCTACCAATTTGGGCTGTCGCGCCGTGACGGCCATAATATATGTGTTTTTGTTTGTCTTTGCTTTATTGTTTGATATGTGGTCTATTAATGTCACATCTACCTCGTGTACAACTTTCACGCATATCCATTAAATAGTTTTTGTTCCTGTTTCCATTCCGAGTTTTGTCTCTGTTGCTTATTTTTTGAGGAGAAGTGTACATTTTGGGAGCGTCTCCCTGTTGATCAGTTCCTTGAAGTGTTTGAAATGCGATTGTGAAAAAATAGTCAAATGAACGTGATCCAGTTAACCGGAATTACAAATAATTCTACATGCAACCGTATGCAAAATGGTATGTATGTCCCCACAAAGATTTGGACAAAACCAAATCAGTGGGCAAAATTAGAAGTCAAAATTCTAAAAGGAAAAAAACGGAAAACAATCTGTGTTTTATTTGCCATCTTTACAGTTTAAACAGAATATAGATGCAGAAGTGGTTCATTCACATGAAAGGAGTATATCTCATATGGACCTCACATGATGTATATAAAATTGAATACAATCACTGTGTATGGAAAGTGACAGTATCTACCCCTGGCAGTAACGATTCTGTTTCCACATATTCGTGTCCTATTTTTGCAAAAAATATATATTCGTAAACCTAGCTTAGGCATATTATAGCGTAGGCAAAGTAATGCGTATGGGGCAGGAGAAAGCGCCAAACGAATCTAAATGTTCACTTCTTGGGCAGAAACGTAAAAGAGGTCGGCCCACTAGAGCCAAGAATGCTCTTTTAATACAATAAGTATTGTTTAGTATTGTATTATTTTTTTAATAATTTCTTTATTCTCAATTATGTTCTTTTACTTTGTGCCAAAAGTAAAAAGTTTAAACCTTTTTCACTTTTTGTAATAAACTTTTTTATGATATGTATATTTTTATTTCCTATTTTTGATTAGCAACCTGCCCAATTTAAAATTTTTGAAATTATGCCATAAAAATTGATTTTGAGTGCAAAATATCCGAATTATAGTGCAAGGTATCCGAATTATAGTGCAAGGTATCCGAATTATAGTGCAAGGCATCCGAATTATAGTGCAAGGTATCCGAATTATAGTGCAAAGTATCCGAATTATAGTGCAAAGAATTCGAGTTGAAAGTATCCAATTATGTTTCATGTACCAAGTGCATATTATCTAAATTGTAGTGCAATTATATATTTCCCAATTTTCATTCTTCTAACTCGTTCTTTGCTTTCGAGTTATCGTCTTCACAGACAGTCTCGCATAAGTCCAAGATTTTTTTTTAGACCAGGGACCCCTTTTTTCCTCACGTTTTAGACAGACCTCCGTAGTCTAAAACGTGGAGATTCACAAAAGTCTCCAGGTCGAATTTTGGACTGGAGTGTCCGAGAATTGTGGTACACATTTCAAAACTTAATATAAAAAAACCCTAATAATGTTAGAACTACGTTTTTTTTAAAAAAAATCAGAGAGCATTTCAATTTTTTTTTCAGGTAGAAAACGCGCCGTTACAGTGGTCTAGGTGGCCGTAAACTATTGAAAATCTCCCATTTTTGAGAGTCATTATTTTCGAAAATATTAAAACAGGAAGAAAAATAAAAAGCATATATTTGTAGGAAAATTTACGCTTTTTAATTTGTTAATTCGCATATAGTGTGGAAAGCGAATATTTTTTGAGATATTCAAGAAAAAATGGAAAAGAATACCAGAAAACGCGCATCCGCTTCTGTCAATCGGTAGCCATTGCCGTACGGAATTCTCTCGCGGTAGCAAATGTAGAACGCCGTACCGCCGCGTTACCTATCTGAAAAAGAAACTTTTTTATTTGCTTTCTCATTTTAAAAAAAATGTAGTTGTAACATTATTAGGGTTTTTAAAATTAATTTTTGTAATGTGTTCCATAATTCTCGGACACCCTGTACATTATCATAGAAACTAAAAATCACTGGCTGATAGTTAACCCTTTCACTACTAACGGGACACATGCATCCCATCCACATTTTAAAATTACTACCGGGATAAAAATTGCTTTCAAACCCATTGTAATATGTTCCAGTTATAGAAAAAGAACAACTGTGCACATTTCATCTTCAGCGACCTAGATGGCGCATCTTTTTTTCCTTCCAAAGCCATTGTTTACTGAAGGCAATCTTCTGTGCACGTATGCTCGATTGCTTTTATCTATTGGTAAGCAATACATATATTTTTTTGCAATAATATTGATGAAATATTGTAAATATATAAAAAATTTCTCAATAACTAGTAATAATCAAGTTTTATGAATAAAAATGTAATGTTTTTTGGTTATGGCGCTATTACATCCCAGTCTTTGGTCTAAAATCCGTTCGGAGTTAAAAACAAAAAACCTTGAAGCGGTCAATTTGGCTTATTTGGAACCAATTATCTTCATTCACACAGAAAATTAGATTTTTTTTTTAAATCCGCAGTCATAGAGGTTAAATGATATTATTAAAACTACGAAACTGTAAAAGTACCGATTAGGTAATCGAATCAACATTTATAAGAATTTACGAAATCTATTTTTGATCAATGGTTAACAGATTCGATGATTCATTGTTCCCATTAATTCTCAGGGTTCTATGATGAGCCATTGTAGAACTCTGCGTTTCGGCCCATTTAAATGTTTGGCACTTTTAAAAATCCAAAGGTCCATTTCGGTCAGTAGATGTACGCTATCGTACAGAAATGAAATAAATGGAACAGGAAAATTCGAACGATAAGTTTCAAACCAGCCCAAAGGCTTAACTGGTAGTTTACTGACGCACTCGCCAAACGATAACACAGATGATTCCGAAAAAGGTAGGCGTTCCATTAACAGTTCAAAAAATCAACGCAGCTTTTCCTATACCGGAGGGTTGACGAATCTTCTCACAATTTTTTTTTTTTCTTTTTCATTCGGAAAGTAAACACATGGGAGACGGGAGGGAAACCTTGTTTCTTGTATTATTTTTTAAGCATAAGAGATTCACCTGAAATCAGGTTCTGGTCGGATAAGAAATGATTCGATGACGTCAATTCCATCTTTTCTTTTCAACTTCTTTCAAGAGGTAACTAGCCTTTCCGATTCCTGGAAAGCAGTCATAGGGATATTCTATGTTTGAAATTTGCTTTTTCCAGGGCTTCTTAAACCGTAGGCTGTGACGATTTTGTGACCACAAGTGAAGATGTGGGCCGCAAAATCTTTGACAGTGAATTCTTCAGTCAAATACATGGAGAAAGTATTGTAATCACCAAACAATTTCTTCTTGATTTTGATGAATTTCAAAGTTTTAGGTCTGCCTGAGAACGAAAAATCTAATTTTGGTTTTATGCCTGTGTGCTCCTGTTTGTGTTACGACTATGACTCAAATATACAATGAAGCTGCATGGATGAAATGTGGCCCCAAAATTTAGACGTCTTACAACAGAAACAAAACAATCTCATTTAATATGTTCGCCTTCTTTTAAAAACTTATAAGAAATGACGATTTTTTGTTAAAAGTTTTCTTGATTTCTATTATCTTTTTTGTGAAACCCATCTTTTTATAGACAGTGGTCAACTGAATTCGTATTAATTTAAGTAAGAAAAAAAATTTGAAAGCAATATACGTTTTGACCTTCTGGCATTGGCGTATCAAGGATAAATGGTACCCGGGGCACAGTATTTTTTTTCGCCCCATCACCAAATTTGTCATTATAAAGAGAAATTTTAATTTGGTATTCTTTTTATTTGTTTTCGCCTTCTCCTAAGATTGTCGCTATCTGTGTCTCTATTGGCCCGCCGCTGCTACGCCACTGATGTTTGACACTCATTCACGATACAGGAAAGCTCATTTTTCTTGAACTAGGACACTTTGTAAAAAAATTAGTCAGGCTTAATTCCTTTTGTTTAAATGTTAACAAAAGGAATTAAGCCGGAGTAATTTTTAAACAACTAACTTTTACTAATTAGTCAACGAAAAACTTTTAGAATTATTCAAAATTTCAGAGGTAGAAAAGGGCAGCAATAACTTTTAACGATGGATTGGTGGATTTAAATATGGCATGGCTGAAGAACATGAATCGGAGGAAGAAGATCAGAGGGTCCATTCTCTGGATCCGCATTATTCAGAAACTGATAAATCGATAAGAATTGTTCTCTACGGTCGCCAAACACAAATGTAGGCCATTTTCCCCTGGAAGTCCTCCAGGAGGGCAACTACCCCTTTATATTAGAGCTAAGTCAAGTGCTAAGCAGGTGCTCAGAGGTCGCTCTGACCAACGGAAGATGCGACACTTTTCCCTTCATCACGAGTCCTTGACTCATGGATTCGGCTAGATATGTTAGACCAGCCTTTCCGGTTGTGCGGACCACCTGTTACGTAAAAAATATTTTGAGGCCCTCTAGCTAAATATACAAGTAAAAAAAATACAAACACACATAGTACATGTTTTATATTAGATACTATATGCACGGATATGTCAGTAATTATTAAAGCTTACAGTAAAAGGATTAAAATATATTGTTCATAAAGCAAAAAGCGAGTGGTGACTGTTGATGCTCTCTCGACTAGCGTTCCGCGGCCCTCTAATACGCTATTCATGGCACACAAGGCGACCTATGAGTTGGGAATCGCTGTACTAGACCAAGGGAGATTAGGACCATCACTGCTCCTGGGTTATGCACCTAGGTGCCCCTAAACCTGCACTGGAATGACCTTTTTATATATTTCTTTACCTTATCAAGGCCGGTTTTACCATTGGGCCACCCTATGCAATTACCTAAGCGTGTCACAACAATGGAGCGCTTGTCCAATGTCCATCAGAAAAATTTCTTGGATTACATGGATAATTTCACGCATTCGAAAAGTTGATTCAACGTAATAAATATAAAATTGCTTTAGGCGTTTAATTGCAAATGCTAAAATTTGAGTGTGTTAAAAAATTAAAAATGCTTAAAATACGAATTAATGAAATTAATTAAAAAAGCTGTTTACCTTTTTTGCGCAACTAATGCGATTTTCGTAATTATAAAATATTCATTAATTTTTTAATGGATTTATTTTATACTTGTCTGTACGTGTGAATATGTGAGTACGTACTGATTAGGGATGGATGAGTTCTTACTTGCCTCTGGACGCCAAGTGCCGTTGCACTAGCCCCGCACCACAACATTTCGATGAAAAAAATCTCCTACGCAATGAAAAATAAATAAATGAAAGAAAATTTTGTTGTAAGGTTTTAAAATCAATCTAATCTGCTCTCTGTATATGCATGTTTTAGAAATTTAGTTGTGTAACCCATACATTTACAGCCGATACAGCATCGTGACCAGCTTGAATCGTTTATAGTTCTCCGATGTCATTATCAACGTCGAGTATAAATTGTTTCCAGAAATGTGAGAGTCGTAGAATAACAGAAGCAATACCAGTTCTGTTGATGATATGGATGGTGCGGTCTATCACTTTAAAATTTGCCGGAACAGTTCTGTAGAGAATGCCATGAAGTGGTTCCTTCAAAGGTTATTTGACAGTCATCTTTGGAATCAAATCATAATCACAGGAGCTAAAATCCGGGAGTACGAGCAACTCCCTGCCCTAGACAACAAATGCAGCGGTCACGAGTTACTACTGAACTATTCCAGTGATTTGCAAAGCGATAAAACACTCTGTCCGAAGCATCAACTTACATGGTACTCGGGATTAGCGCAAGTGGGGAGGCCCAGGGTTTCCCTGTCGGGGATGCTGTGCCCCGACCCCCCCTTCGGAGCAAATTTTTGTATACCGTTCATGCAACGAGCTATTCAACTAGTAGATAATTAAAGTTTTGGCAAAAATTTGAGAGGGTCCTCATTTCGCCCTTTGCCTCGGATAGCAGGCCATGCTCCCCCCGTCGGGTGGACTCTAACGCCATTCCTGATAGTACTGCTGCAGGTACTCTACTACTTTCACATCACTGGAGAGAAGTCATACACAGTACTGGTGGAAGGATTATATAGCTCTCATGTTGCTTCAAAATGGGACGTTAACATAACTAAATTAATTAAACAAAAGTCGAAGGACTAATAACGTTTCATGCCAGTACTTATGCTGTAATTATATAGTTACTCTGTACGATTTCCAACCCTCTTAAATATAAAAGCAGCAGACAGCAGTTTTCATCAGTGTCGTAGAGAGGATAAATAGCGCCCTGGACATAGTACAGTCAAACCCCGTTATAACGAACCCTCAACGGACCGACTCAGAAGTTCGTTTTAACCGAAGTTCGCTGTATCCGTATTTGCAAAAACAAATGCCCTAACATGCTATGATACTACTTCTATAATAAACTTTTTAATAACACAATATTTTCATTAGTAATTAGGGAAAAACCAAGTATTAAATAATATACTCAATAATAAACAAACTAAACATTTACCTTTTTTTACTTATTTGCTAATCCACTACATTGAGGAAACATGTTCTTTTTGGTTGAAAAGTTTGCGATTTTATATACAACTCGTCAATTTTTTTTATCCACTATTTTAAACAGGTCTACAACATGTTCGTCGATTTTTTCTGTGGCAAAAAAATTGTTTAAAACGTTTTTACATCTGCAATTGAAGACCATGTTTCATCTTGTTCTTCCTCCATATCTGAAGACGAATCTACAATAGAGTTGTTTTTTTTCTTTTACTAATGCCACGATATCTTCCTCACTCACTTCTCCAGATTTAACGACATCGTCGTCACAACATTTTCATTCTACATCATTTCATTTTGCGAAAAAGCATTCACTCCTTGCTTTTCTGCTCCGATAGAAAAAAGCTTTTCGCTTGCCAACGTTAGTCATGATCATCACAAAGTTCACAGAATGATAAGCTAAGAAATTAAACAAAAATTGCAGATAAAACACGTGATTGCTCCTGGGTCGTCTGACCAGAAAGTCCCTCCCCCTTTCCCTGGTTGACATTAGGCCAGATGTCCACCGGGGTAGATAGAAACTGTAAAGAGCCTTGCCTGTTGTTCCTTTGTCCCACTTATGGGGTTAGCAGCGACTCTAACAAAGGTACAATAGGTGAGGAATGTGGTCTCTGAACCAGAGTATTTCATGCAAAAGGGGTAACTCTTGTAGAAGTTGGGTTAACTTGAGCACAATTAGTAAAGTATGTCCCTTTGGGCAAGTGAAAAGTTTGAAGTTTTAGAAATATTCAATTCGCTATAACCGAGTCTCTAGTGTTTGCTGTTCGTTGTAAACGTATGAAAATACATTCTTAACATAGGGCTTCAGTTGGGACCATGTGAAAGGTTCGCTGTAACCGAGGGATCGTTATATCCCGGGTTCGCTATATCGCGGTTCGACTGTATTTATATTTCGCCCCCGCTACCGTCTCATTTCTCGACATTTGCCTTTCAAAACGTAAAATACGTGAAAAAATATTGCTTTCTCGGCGCCCCCTAGACTGGCGCCCGAGGCATCTATACCCCCCTTGCCCACCCCTCGTTACGCCACTGGTTTTCATCAAACGCGTTAATTTGGGTTTATTTAAAATCTTTTACTTACGTGTTTGGTATCATTCTTTTCGGAAATTTAATGTAATAGAGTTGGGAATTTTAAAACTTTGTTTCGTTTTGAAATTAATTGCGGTTAAAAATGACGCTAAAAAAGTTGACGAGGTGGTGAAACTACCGAGTACAACCCAGAGAACAGGAAGCTACATAGAGCGACGGAGCTCCCCTAGTTTTTAATAATAAAGTTATTTATAATCAAAATAGTTCGTTAAATTCATTCATCAAACAAAACCACAGAAATTTTCACAGAACAAAGAAGATAGATGTATGCGCATTTGTAAACTGAACTGAGTTTTCTTCTAAAAAAAATTCATCCGAGCGAGACTTTCACCAAGAAATTTCAGGACAAAGGTGTTGGTTGAATGATCTTCAAGGACGAACTCGGCGCTCTTAGTTGAATCTATAGCGTCATCTTACGTCAAATTGATAAAACTCGATTTTGTAATACTATGGGTGTGATATCTTTGGAGTACCTTGAGTACTGAGCAAAGAAAGGTAAGCAAATTGATAGAATATCGTTCCATGATTATAAATGAATCATTGCATTACAAAATGGATGGATTCATGTTCTGTCAGTCGAGTTTTAATGAGTTAGGATGAGTTTTTCAGTTTTTAGTGTTATTTTTCAATAAATTCTTCGCTTAACTTGCTTTTGACATACGTACATATAATTGGCAGTGGCTTGTACAAATAGATAGCATACACCTGAGGAAATGTTCTCTCCTCGACTCTCTCCCAGGTCCAGCCGGAGGGAGGTGCGAACGGTGCGACCGCACTAGGCCCCGCGTTTTCTAAAGGCCCCGCGCAGCTGACTGATTTTGCAAATTTAAAATGTCTTCTTATTTTTTGTAATTTTAATCCGAATATACATACATACGGATTAAAATAAAAAATAAGAAGTACTAATATATCGTACATGTTCGATTTGTGCACATTTCAATTCGTCAGAAAGATAATTATGAAACAGAGAGAAACCTATAAAGGTGGATTTTTTGTCATCGTCGAATTAAGAACAAGATGAGTTAGTCCGAGTATCGCAGCTTCAACAGGATCAACAAAGTGTTGAAAACGAAATATCGATATCAATGATCCTGGTAATAGGCCTGAAATTATAAACGATAAATTTAGAACGGTTATCATACAAAATGGTAAGACACAAATAAAAAAATTTCGATGTTCCGAATGATAAAAATAGCAGGGGTTTTTCTGAAATTATTTAAGACAATGAAGGAATGAGGAACATCAAGAACGAAGGTGGTATGGTTCCTCGTCTCAAAATACAAAGATGCCACATTGTGCCACTCTTAAAATAACATTTCTTTGTGTAACCGGACTTCAACTTCGATTACAAAGTCACGGAAGATCATAATATAATTTAAAAGCTATATATAAATTGTTCGAATTTAAAAAGAAATTCAAACTGGGAAACACTATTACAGGGAACATGAAAAAATAACTGAAAACGAAACACACTGTATAAAATGTGAATAGTGGCTTAAATTTTATATTTATCAGAGCATAAATTGGCATTCAAGGGAAATAACGATGCTTTATATAAACCATACGAAGGTAATTTCTTAGATCTCATAGAATTACTTGTAAGATTTCACCCAATCATGAAACAACATTTGGAACATTGTGTGAAATCAGCATAGCATTCCTATTTATCTCATATAATACAAAACAAATCGATTACTGCTTTGGATAAAAAAGTTAGAAATTAAATAATATATTTAAATAAAAAAGCTAAATATTTTGCAATTTTATTAGATTGCACTCCAGAGCCATCAAGAACAATTATCTGTTATTTTAAGACATGTTAATGTAGTTGACTCTGAAAGTGATGTGAGTATACAAGAACGATTTGTTTTGTTTTTAAATGGTAAATAGACTAGACAGGAAAAGGGTTACCAGTCAAAATTGAAAGCCTATCAGAAAAAGAGAAATGATATTTGGGAAACACTGTGTGGACAGTAGTACTATATCTAGGGTTACCATACGTCCGGATTTCAAGCTCACGTCCGGACTAATATCATGTCCGGATTTACGCCAGTGAATGCGACGAGAAAAATTTGGTTGTAATAGCGAGCGTTTGCACAAAAGCCAACGTCATTCCGACAATGAAAGAAAATTCATTGTTTACATCCCTTTTTGAAAAAGTGGATGAGTCTTTATCCGTGTACCAATTCAAACTGAAAATTAAAAGTTTCGGCAGTTTTGTTTTAATTCTGCTCTTCCTTAATGCAATTTTGAATTACCAAACATTAATAAAAATCGTATATTCTTTGCATACTGACGTCTTAAATGTTTTTCCCACAAATTCTGTGCTAGAGTTGTGAAAGAGGCTCGTTGCCAGGCAGCTTTTAGAATTTTATACTATACTCTGACCCATCCTCCGACGTGTACGGATTTCAACCAAAAAATTAGGGTAACCCTAACTATAACGAATCTAATATGAGAGGTTTCACATAGAGGTTTGCAAAAGCTCTTATCTTGTAAAGAATTCCAAAGCACAGTATATGCTCTGCGGAAGTCATAATTGGAATTTTGTTTTTAGAGACAGTTCCAAACCTTCTTCCCAGCAAATTCATTTTTTGTGACTTAAGAAAGCGTATATAATATTTTTGCAAGTTTTGTAATGTGCTGGGATATATTAAAAAGCCATTCATATATCTTACTTCAAAACCACTGTCAGAAACGACATGGGAATGTCGCTTCGAAAGTATAAAATCTGTGGGAGCACACTCAAGAATCGCAATTTTCTATAGATTTGAATTTTCTTTATGAATATACTATTGCCATGAAAAAAATCCTAAATCCAATCATTCGAAAATAAACATAAATTTAAAATTCTTATTAAGTTTAGTTATTTGGTATGACATACTAAATGAGGTAAATTTTGCTGGTAAGTAATTGGTACTGAAGGTAAGTAAATATAACTGGTCAAAAACTACTCAATTTGTTTTTTGAATGCCAGATATTTCAAAATTCAAATATAGATATTGGTATGCAAATTCTCAGTTAAAAGACCTTTCTAAATTTTTTTAATATATCATGCAGCGGTATTCATATCTTCTTTTAATAACTGCAAAGGAAATAGTGGAAGAGTTAGTTAAAAGTGACACCTGAATGTAAAAATAAAATAACTCGATGGAAAAAAAACAGTTTTGATTTTATGGAAATGATCAGCTATTTCATCTGTCAAAGAATATTTCCAAATTCAATATTTTCAATTCATAATCTATAGTGACATTTTTTCTTTTAAGTAAAGATTCGAAATTTATCACGGATTTGGGACATCATAGGAATTTTTATGTAATTAGGATGATATTCACAAACTGTCTGAAAACGCAGAGACTTAAATCCGATTTTGCAAGACAAAATGGATTGCAATGATTTATTTAATGAAATCAAAGTTCGTCGTCGAGTTTTGCATAACAGGATAACAATATTATAATATTTATTTAAAAATTAATTTATCTGAACTGTATTCAAATTGTGCATGTGTGACTGTTCTGAAAAATATATTGACATTGACCGTCGTATCTGCAGAAAAATCTTTCTCATGGTTGAAAATAATATATATTTTTATTATTTTGAATTATTTTTATAAAGCTAACATTTTAGTTACCTTCAAAATCGTTCATAAATCAAATAATTTAATTAATTATCACTTTCACGAATTTTTTTAAGTACTTAACATACCAATTTGTGCAGTGTAATAAATAGGAAAATTCAATAAATTATTTTATTTTACGAAATTGGTTTCAAGGCCCCGCAAATAAACTTTGCACCAGGCCACTCTTTTGTTCGGGCCGGCCCTGCTCTCTCCTATACTAACACGGGGCCGCGGTGGCCTAGTGGTAAGGTCTCTTCTTCGGGACTGGAGGGTTCCAGTCCCGATTCCCAATTCAATGGAAGACGTCGTTTATGGGGCCTGTTGCACGTTAAATCATTCGTAGGAGGCCAAAGGTCCTCCCTCTGGTGTGGTGCCCACAACCCACGTCTACCGACTCACCCATAGGGTTTAGGGTCCACAAGGATGGACGGGGTAGAGCTGGTGTGGAGCAGAAGTCTGGAGAGGGGGTGCCAGCTCAGGTGTCGCCCTCGTCCTCTGACCGCGACTGAAAACGACGAGGTCCGTCTCAAAATGGCGTTCGTATTGCTCAGAACGGGACGTTACCTGAACTAAACGTATACTTGCACGGTATAGAGCATAACTTCGTCTTACATTGTAGGAATTGAGCATGCATTTTGAGTAGCATCTCTTCCCATTAATCGTCTGGGTCTTAAATTTGATACATGTCTACAATTTCAGAGCAAAGAGAATATTAACTGGCCAATGAGATCATTAAATTGTTAGTAATCAACCCTCGTTTAGTTCTAATTTAAATTCTCATCCCTTCTTCAAGAAAGAACTGAAATCGGGCATTACTTTGTCTCTAGTGACCTCAATGTTTATAAGCCGGTTTAAAGCTTTCTGTTACTTGAACCAACAGCCGTCGATAGCTCAGTTGGCAGAGCGGTGGACTGTAGGTGGAAAGAAAGAGACAGACATCCATAGGTCGCTGGTTCGACTCCGGCTCGACGGATGTATTTTTCTTTTTTTTGTGATAAACACTAAAAAGAGTAAAAATAAATTTATAAAACTAATCACTCGTACCCCACTTTTTCCCAAGGGGTTTATTTAATTTGAATTATTTCACGTGTGTAAAGATGGAATTTTGTATTCGATTTTTCACTCACTTCCTGTGCTGTGCTAGAGTTCTTATATTTTGCACAGTTGTGTATTTCTAATGAAAATGCAATATTTTAATATTTTCAAAACGCAATTATAAATTAATCGCTGGTAGTATTAATTATAAATTCACGCCATCTGATAGTGAATTTGAGAAACAATTGAACAATTACAAGATTCCATAATATTTATAATAATGAATTATGAAATATATTGGAGAATAAAAATAGGAAATCATAAAAATAAATTGTTAAAAAACACGCTTTTATTTGTGCATTAAAAAGTAGAAAATAATTCTTCTACTTATATATATGTATATATATATATATGTGTGTATTTATTTATTTATATTCTTTATAATAACTTTTTTTTAAATCAAAAATGTAGAGACAAAAAAAAAAAAAAACCGTAAAAGCGCGAGTCCCTGAAAACAATATTTTAAGGAAATTACGCCACAATGAATACCAAAATAAAAAACATTCTTAAGCATTTATTAAAAGTTAAAAATATATTATAAAAGTCATTAAAATTCCCATTTAGCAAGGATATTTATATCTACGCCCCATGCTTATGCGGTTTTGTTTTGACTTGCGTATTTTTGATTTAAAAAATTATTTTTTGCTTCTTAGTGCGCAAACATAAATTTGTTTTTAAAAACTTTAAATTTTTATTATACTTTAGTATTCATTTTATATATTTCTCATGTTAGCTTCTGTAGTCTCGTATATTTTACAGATACTATCTTCACATCGTGGAAAAGTATTTCTTACTTTTTTTAATCAAAAAGCAACAATCAACCTTTTAGAAAGGAATTGCGATTATTACGAATAACAAAGAAGTAGGTGATTGTTTTCAGTAATCAGTGCAACCTTTCTCTTAGGCAAAAAAGCAGAACTTTTTTTTACACACACACACAAAAAGAAACGCTTCCGATAACAAAATATTTTCCCATCTATTCTTCCAAAAGATAATCAACACTCTCCTGTTTTGCGTCACGGAAACCAAATGCTAACAAAGGAAAAAAAAATAATAAAATAAACCTCAAAAACTCTACACGATCGAAGAAATTTTACATATGCAAAACAAAAATATTTAAAAAGCGAAGGCGAAAAGTTCACTACGGCTTGGCAATTTTTGCTGATTTAGTAGCGTGCTTGAACAAAACGAAAATGGGCTTTTTGATTGTTTCGATAGATTTCGGCGAGGAAAATTAGCCGGGTGGAAACTCGCTTAGGAAAATAAATAAATAAATAAAGGAGGAGGGGGATTGATTTAATTTCATTCCCCCCCCCCTGCTACTTTAGATTTCATAAATTTTAGATTAAATGCTTTGTAGTTATGCACTATAACGGAGATTTATTTCCATCTCTGGTTTCAAAGTTTTTAATGGTTAATTTACTATTAGCATGATAATGTTTATGCATACTATCTGTATACTGCGACCTGGGTGATGTGACATGCATTGTGCAAAAATCGTTCAACACGTCCTATAGGGCAGACCGTTTGATCTAGCGCTATCAAATTTGGCAGGTACTTACTTGTGGGGCCCTAGGTTCTCGCCAAGAAAGGGTTTTTAAAAATTTTAATTAGACTTTAAATTAAAAATTAACCAAAATTTTATGTATATTTTCGTACAGAAACCATTTTTACATCTAAAAATTAGTTTACAGTGATACCTATTTCAATTCTCTTCAAACCTCTTCCTTCTTCAGAGGAAAACAAGAATTGACACTTTTCTCTTCGACAGAACGGACAAGAACAAGCAAGTGAGAGACGATCGAGCTGATAAGAGCAAGAGGACTTCGAATTGAAAAACTCAGCATCTCTCTGTATGTGATGTCAGACGGATAGTCACCCTCATCGAATATTCTTCCAATATATAAACCTGCGGTATCTCTAAATAATCGTTGCTTCATTGAATTCATGATTTACCTTCAATGAATATTGAATTGTGTCCGCACATTAACCCCCCAGCAGTCGCGCGTATGCATGAGATACATATATTGTGCATCGCATTACATCGTTTTTTTTATAAATTTAAGTGCAATTTTTAATTTTATAATCTTGTTTAGTATGAAGCTAATAAGTACAGATACATAAATAAAAGCAGCATTTATTTTTGTAAAACAACACGATATAAATATGTAATACGATACACGATATAAGTACCTCGTACATACGCGCGACTATTGGAGGGTTAATAATATTGTTGTTGATGATGATGATGCTTTGTTCGCGAATATTCCGGAAAACACGAAGCACAGGGAAACAAGAAAACAGCTCTTGTACAAATCAGATAGCAAATCACTAATAACAACAGCAATAGCGCGAACAAAAGCGCACAGCGTCTAATAGCTGACCAACTAGCAATGCGAACAAGACTCCAAAGTGAATCTTCCACTTGATGTGCTCTCGGTATCTATACATTTTCCGGCAGGATGTGACGTCACATAGAATTTTCTACATAAATCTCGATATCTCAGCTCCTATAATAGAGATATCACGAAAATTCTTGGATATTCGAGAATCTTCATTTTGTCGCCAAATTTGTCGAGAAGTCACCAAACGGTCGCCAACTTTCTCGCCAAGGTCGGGGGATCATTGGCTGGCATCCAATATGAATCTCTGTAAATGTCTATTTCCAAGCATGAGACAAACATTGCAGGAAAGTGACATTACAAGTTCATAACAATATTGTTATCGAAAGTTCAAAATGTTGCATATCAAAACTTCAGTTTGGTTGAAATCCACCACTTCGTACCGTCAATTAATGGCAAGTTGCTAGTGCCAAAAGGCAAAATGGCTGCTAAGGAATATGATTTGATAAACATAGCAAATACAATCTATAAAGGTTCGAAAATAATGAAAATTCGTTTAAACTTTAACCAGTTAATCTTTAGCTTCGACCACTTCATTGCATTGATCACCTTAGCAGCCATCTTGCTTTTGAGCATAGTTGACGCGGCATCCCTTGGCGATATATTAAGGGGTACCGATTCGTGGATTTTAACCAAATGAGATTTTTGATATACGATATCTTGCATTTTCAGTGACGATATGTAATACTTAGTGAAAATGGCATTTAGGTAAGCCTAATCGAGCTTCATTAAACTCCATCACGACCCGCTAATTAATAGTATGGATTCAGATATTGATTTGCCAGGTTTTTGATTATGCACGGAATTTGAGGATTTTGGCCTGACGGGATTACGACCCAGACCTGGTGTTTTTTATGAATGCCTAGGGGTTGCAGTGTCCTGGTGGGAAGGTTTCGGCCTCGGGGACAGAGGGTTCCAGATTCGAGACTCGATTCCATCGAAGAAACGCCGTGTGAGCAGGTATGATGCACGTCTATTCAATTGTCGCCAAATTTCCGGCCGTTGGTATGGCGTGGAAATTTGGAGAAAGGGGTGCCGGCTCAAGTGTCGTCCTCGTCATCTAACCACGGTTCGAGAAGAAGCCTGAAGGCGTAGGTCGAGGAGAGTGATATGCAGATGCCGTGAAGTGCAAGAGAGGCCGCGGTTAGGGATGGCGGTTATTGCGAAAATAACCGGTTTTCGGTTATTCAGGTTTTTTTCACCTCCGGTTTAACCAGGCGGTTATAACTTCTCAAAATAACCGGTTTTTGAAATCATCGGCTTTCGGGGTTTTTTTTTATGAACAAACAAACGCAGATTGTAGACAAAATTTTTTACAGGAATCAATCTTGTTTTTACAGGAAATCATTCCATTGGTAAATATTTATCTCTTCATAAAGACTCTTTCAGTAATCCGCCAACCAATAGACGCCTTGAGGAAGCTGTTGTCGGCGATTGATATAAGATAATGAAATTCAAAACCTAGTAACTTAGCAAATTTTAGTCTAATCGAACCTAAAATCGAGCATATCTTCCGATTCGGTTTTTTTACCCGGTTATTAGATTTAAAAAAAATAACCTGGACAAAATAATAACCGAAAAAACTGGTTAACCGAAACAAAAAAAAAAAACGGTTTTCGGTTTAAACCGGTAGGTTTTTCTCATCCCTAGCCGCGGTGGCCTAGTAGTAAGGTCTCGGGTTCAGGGCCAGAGGGCTCCAGGTTAGAAACCCGATTCCAATAAAACTTCTCAGTGTCAGGGGGCTGTCTCGCGCTAAATCACTTCCACTGGTGTGGTGCGAAAGCCTGGATGGTTAGGTGCAATCTCAGGCACCATCCTCGTCCGAAGCTCAAAATTACGAGGTCTGTCCCAAAATAGCTCTCGTGTTGCTGCAAAACGGGACGCTAATATAATTAAATTCAACTAATTATGTATGCCTAACAGAAATATTTCGCTGCATGACACATACATGAAATCATTTTTGTCACGACGGTTTAAGTGGCATTCTTGAGGAAAAGCATGCCAGAAAGTCGAGGATAGAACATCTCTGATTTTATTAAAACAAATTTAAAGTCGCAAGCATAAATAAACAAAAAAACTCGATGGAAATTCAGCCAATCTAATAAAAGATACTGTGACAAACAATGTCAAATTCTCAGGGCATATCCTATACAGTTTGTGAGACATGCCGGAAGAAAAACAAATAAAAAAAACTTATTTCCGTTAGAAATATTTCATAAACAAAAGTTATCGTTCGATAGAAATATAGAAATGTCGCAATATTTATCTTGCATTCCGGCAAAACAAAACAAAATAACCGTCAAACGATATTATTGTGTGAAAGAATGATAACACTGAACAAGAGAAAAGGTATTTTCTAGATATTAGATATCCATTTTGTTCAGACAGCGAAAATGTTACTATCGTTACGTGGAAGTTCAATAACACGCTTTTTAACTCTAAATGATGGCATCGGTAAATACGGTGAACAACGGTTGATCAAACAGTGACGAATGGTAAACACACGATGCATCATTCTTCTTCTGGAAAAGGAAGATTGAAAAAAATGAGAGAAATCATGAGACCGCGTCTGTGAAAATATGTCTGGAGCCAGTGGGAATGCGTTTGTTGATGTTGACTACGATTGTAGAATTGGAAGGAATTTCAGAAAGATATTTTATAAAAACAAAACTCGCAACCGATATTTTTTAATTTCTCGCATACCAAGTATACAAAGAGAAAATATTGTATTCGTCAAAAAATTCGACCTCGAGATTTTGATTATCTCCACGTTTTAGACCCCCCTGCCTCCGAAAAGCACATTTTTGGAATCATGTCTGTCTGCCTGTGAACACGACAACTCATAAAAGGTTTGAGCTCGACGGATGAAATTTGGTATGTGATCCTAACAAGAAATTTGCAGATTTCCATCAAACTTTGGACGAAATCCGTCTATGGAAAGTTTATCTCTCTGACCAAGCGTATTCCTCATCATATTTCACGACATTTTTAATTTCGGATTAATGGCCCATACTAAGTAAAAATGGGGTGGAAGATCGTAAGAAGGAAGCCATACGTCGATCCAGAGTCGAAGGAGTGACCTATGGATGTCTACCACTTCATCACCTACAGCCCACCGCTCTGCCAATTGAGTTATCGACGGCTTCAGAGCTTGCTTCAACAAGAACTGAAACGTTCAAACAATGGGGTCAGCACGCGATGCAAGTGATCGGTGCGTTTTATAAAACTACATGTGGTCTCGACGCCAGAATAGTAGATCTATGTCAAATTTTAGAAGCAGTTAATTTAGTTTAGTTTAGTTCAGAGTTTACTTATATTAACGTTCCGTTTTGAAGCAACACGAGGGCTATTTTGAGACGGACCACGTAATTTTGAACGTCGGTCAGATGACGAAGACGACACCTGAGCTGGAACGTCCTCTCTAAATTTCCGCATCGCACCAATGGGAGGACGTTTGGCCCCCTACGTATGAGTTAACGTGCAATAGGCTCACTACACGACGGATATTCAGAGGAATCGAGTTTCGAACCTGGAACCCTCCGGCACCGAAGCCGAGACCTTGCCACTAGGTCACCAAAAATTTTAGACGCAATCAGTCAAAACGAAGAAATGCAAAATGCATACTCTACTTCCTCCGAGTTTTGTTTATTTTGGTTCCGCAGAACTTCCGCGGTGAGGATTCATTTCCTTTTTCCAGTAACCCTCCAATTTAAGTTTTTGCCAAATCAATTGGATTCCATATCAAGCGCCAAGTTCAATTCAATTCTTTCTTGAGTACACAAAGCGCAAAAAGAATGATAAAGAATAATCAAGGCAACCTTTCCACAAAATTAGGCTTTTATTTTAAGTAAACATTGAGAGATACAACAATAGGAACATGGAATTTAATATTTTCAAAGAATCCTTAAGCCGTAACATTAAAAAACTCCACTTTGAACATTAATTAATATCTTCAAACAGAGTGTTGAAATTTTGAAGATTCCCATTGAGCCGAAGTTGATGGGTGAGGCGGAAGTGCTACTTTACCACAAATAAACGAAACAGAAAACTCGTCATAACGAATCTAAAATCAAAACGCGCCATATTGTAAAAGCATACAAAAAGGTAGCTGGGAGGAGTATACAAAAAAGTGGTTTCACAA
>BGPR01001949.1:94139-119952 GCA_013235015.1 Araneus ventricosus | reverse complement strand
TTTTTGTAATTCCCCAGCTACCTTTTTGTATACTTGTACAATATGGCGCGTTTTGATTTTAGATTCGTTTATACTGAAGGAAGTAGATTATGCATTTTTGATTTCTTCTCTTTGACTGATTGGGTCCAAAACTTGACATAGATCTACTATCCTGGCGTCGAAGCCACATGCAGTTCTATCATACGCACCGATCACTTCGATCGCGTGCTGAACCCACATTGTTTGGACACTTCAGAGGTTGTTGAAGGAAATTCTGCAGCCGTCGATAGCTCAGTTGGCAGAGCGGTGGACTGTAGTTGGAAGGAGACAGACATCCATAGGTCGCTGGTTCGACTCCGGCTCGACGGATCACTTTTTTTTTACGAATCTGACAATCCCTCTCCATTTTTTATGTATTTAAATTTATACTAATGTTTACTGTGAGCACAGAGAAGTTAATATCTGTGCCCCAAGTTGAGTCATGAAACCACTTTTTTTGTAAATTCCTCCCAGCTACCTTTTTTGTATACGTACTGTGGCGCGTTTGTTTTTAGAGTCGTTTATACTAGAGGAAGTAGGTGCTTCATTTTGATTTCTTCTCTTTGACTGATTGGGTCCAAAGCTTGACATAGATCTATCCTGGCGTCGAAGCCACATGCAGTTCTATCATACGCACCGATCACTTCGATCGCGTGCACAGATTGTGTTGGACACTTCAGAGGTTTGTTGAAGGAAATTCTGCAGCCGTCAAGTAGCTCAGTTGGTGGACTGTAGGTGGAAGGAGACAGACATCCATAGGTCGCTGGTTCGACTCCGGCTCGACGGATCACTTCTTTTTTACGAATCTGACAATCCCTCTCCATTTTTATTAAGTGTATCTAAATTTATACTAATGTTTACTGTGAGCACAGAGATGTTAATATCTGCCCCAGTTAGTCAGAAACCACTTTTGTAGAAATTCCTCCCAGCCCTTTTGTATACTTGTACAATATGGCGCGTTTTGTTTTTAGATTCGTTTATACTGAAGGAAGTATATTATGCATTTTTGATTTCTTCTCTTTGACTGATTGGTTAAGCTTGAAGAATCCACTATCTGCGTCGAAGCCACATGCAACTTCTATCATACGCACCAATCACTTCGATCGCGTGCTAACCTGCTACATGTGTTTGAGACACTTTAGAGGGTTGTTAAAGTACTGCAGTCTTAGTGGTTTCATGACTCAACTTGGGGCACAGATATTAACTTCTCTGTGTTCACACTACACTACACAACCCACTCAGAACCAGCCTGCCAAATTGGCTTAAGGCCTGAAACGGTCCGGAGGGGAGCCAACAGTAGCTGGCCCGGAGACCCCGAGGCACCCCAGGCCCGCCACCGCCAAGCTCGTGTAGATTTATTAAAATCACACAAAAAAAATTGTTACATACTGCACCATGAACACTGTTGGAAATTAAATTTCTTAACATAATTACATGGTTCAACCAGCCAGGATGGGAGAAGATAGAATTACATCAATGGTATTGGGATAAAATTACACATATGACACCTATAAACACAGATGACAAATGAAATATAGAATCTTAACTTGATGTTACAATAACTCAACCAGACATTATTAAATTAAGCTGGGGGAAATAAAACTTCACCAATTATATCAAGGTGCAATCACCATCACAATTATAATATTTAAAACACCAAAAATTTAAAAAATCCTTTACAATGCAAAAACACATACTTAAGCCCAAACACACCGCACGGTACAAAACTAAATATATTAATAATAATAAAATTTTTAAAAAAACCCTTCAAACAGTTAAAATTTTACAAATCCCTAAAAATCAAATTAAAAAATACTAATATATTAAAAATCCTGCCGCAAGTACCAGGATAAAAAAAACAGTAGAGGACTTCCCTCACTACAAGCACCGGGAAAATAAAATCTATTATAATTTAGCAATTGCGGAGCATTTCATTTCCCTCAGTCAAGTGCCGAACACCAGTCAGTCTCTGTACTATGGGCATCTGTGTGTTCATAGTAAAGCATTAATATAAATTGAAATAAACTTAATAAAGATGGAGAGGGATTGTCAGAGGTTCGTTAAAAAAAAGTGATCCGTCGAGCCGGAGTCGAACCAGCGACCTATGGATGTCTGTCTCTTTCCACCTACAGTCCACCGCTCTGCCAACTGAGCTATCGACGGCTACAGAGTTTCCTTCACCAACCTGTGAAGTGTTCAAACATCGGGGTCAGCACGCAATCGAATTGATCGGCGTGCATGATAAATTTGCAGATCAAGAAACGCTTTCCTTCCCTCACAGTCTGCATCGGAGAAACGAAGACGTCAGTGTATTCGCCTTTCTTTTCTAATATTACAGTCGAATTGCACTTTAACATGGAAAAAATATATAACTGCAATTTTATTGCTTTAAGTTGTTGGTCGGTCATACAAAACATGACACTGTATTTTGCAGACGGAGAACGGACAGGATAAGGGGAAGGAAATTCGAACGATCGTTTTTTTGCGTTTAAATAAAAGGATATTAATCTAAGAGAGAAAGTTTAAATTAAAAAGTTATAGGTAGTAAAAAGATCTATAAAATGAGTCTTCGAACGTAAAGATAGCTTAATTAGGGCAGGAATAAATTTAAAAAATCCGTAAATTTTAGAAAAGATTTTTAATTTTTTTACAAATGAAGAGAAATTTTACTCACGTACGCATTATATAATAGGATATATATAGTTAAAATTTCAGAAGAATATATGCGTAATTTTTTGAAAAATTCAACTCTTTCAAAAAAAAAAGAGCGTCGTCAGAAAATGCCTGTAAGTACTTTTTATCAGCCCGAATTCGTTAAAAATGTTGTTCTACTATTTAAAATCTCTTTATAATGGTCGATTTTCAGTAAAACTTTCTGAAAACTAAGTTTGATGTGAACATTCTTTCTCATTTATTATGCCTAAACGAATTGTCCCCATCGCAAAAAAAACCCTTAAAGGAAAATGAGTTCAGGCAAAATAAACGAAACAAAATGATAACTTTAAACTTACTTTTCTTCACTTCTTTCCGAATATGGACAATTACAAAGCCATCTGAAATTGTAGAACAACATTTTGAGAATAGGATTTTTATTTTCGCTCCTCGAATTCAGGCTGATAAAAAAAGTACATACAGGCATTTCCCGACAACTTTCTTTTTTTCAAAAAAAAAAAAAAAAAAAATAGTATTAATAAATAATTTTTCAAAAAATTAGTCAGATATCGTTCTGAAAATTTAACCATATATAACCTACTATATAATAAGTACTTACGTGAAATTTCAAACAATTTATTTAATTTTTTTTTTAAAAATTAAAAATACTTTTCCAAATTTTCCGTTTTTCTTTATTTACTCCTGGCCTAATTAAGCTATCTTAGCGTTCGACGACTCATTTTATAGATCTTTTTACTACCTATAACTTTTTAATTTAAACTTTTCCTCTCGGATTAATATCCTTTTATTAAACGCAAAAAACCGATCATTCAAATTTCCCTCCCCCTCACCCCCTTATCCGGTTCGATCTCCGTCTGCAAAATACAATGCCATGTTTTGTATGGCCGACCCAACAACTTAAAACGATAAAATTGCTGTTTTGTATTTTATCCATATTTCTATATTTTTATGACAATTCGACTGGACTATAAATCTAATCTTATAACATTGTCTGAGGAAGGGGCTCTTTGTTCTTGATACCTAAATGTTTTAGCTCACTTTCGTTAGCAAGTTTATAGATACTATCCTCTACTGTGCTCTGAACCAACATTAGTGAAAAACTAGTCGACTAATTTACGCTTTGACAGCTGGAGGGTTTTCGAAACTGAGATGTGCACCAGTTTCTCCTAAAAGGATTCTGCCAAGGCATTATACCTTATACACGCAAAGTCAGACTACTATCTCGGGTGCTACCTAGGTATTCCAAGGTCCTCTGATCACCGGATGATGTTACACTTCTCCCTTTACCACGAGTTCTTAAAGTCATGTACTTAGATAGTTATACTAAACCAAAGCTCATATAACCACTACTCACCGCCATTTATAAAATGCAGGGGACTCTTAAACATGGCGGATCTTTGGTGGTTAGTTTAGTTTAGTTATATTGACGTCCCGTTTTGAAGCACGACTAGGGCTATTTTGGGATAGGCCTCGTGATTTTGAACCGCGGTCAGACGAGGAGCTGAGGACATCTGAGCTGGCACCCCCACTCCAAACATCCATACCAACTCCCTCCGTCCTCTTACCAGGCCTTACACCCAAATGGGTACGCTGGGGCGGAGTGGGTGCTGTACACCACACCAGTGGGAGGACTAAGTATGATTTAACATGCAACAGGCCCCTTACATGGCGGATCTTCAATGGAATCAGGTTTCGAACCTGAAACCCTCCGGCCCCGAAGGATCTTTGGCGGAATCCTGTGATCGCGAAATGTTTTTACTTGGTCACCGAGGGCTTTAGGTGAGGCAGGAAGTAAAAGTTAGTCCTTTCTGAGTAAATTTTAGATCTTTTCGGAATTTAACTCATTTAAAAATAAACTGGCCCAAGCATATTATTTGTTATTCTAATGATGGTGTCTCTTTGCAACGCAAACTAAAATTAATACAATACACTGTATCTGACAGCGCCGGAGAAAAAAAAGGAAGTAAATTTACCCTAATCCCCTGAGAAAATCCTAATTTGATTTTCCTCAACTCTACTCAATGTCTGCCTTCAACTCGGTGGCCATTTTCGTTCCATGGTTTCCAACCTTCTAATATGCCTGGTGGACGCACTAATCACATTTTCCTTTTTCTACCGTTCACACTTCTCAGAAAATCATATATTCTCCAGCAGAACGGGCTATAAAACAATGGCAGTAAGACCTCATCGTAACCACCACCCAGAGATAGCCTGCTCTGTCCTAGGACCTCCATGACTACTTTATGGGTAGTGTGTCAAGAGGTATATCCTTTTCCAGAAGGAAACTTAAAGCCTATAAAACAATGGCAGTAAGACCTCATCGTAACCACCACCCAGTGATAGCCTGCTTTGTCCTGGGACCTCCATGAGTATTTTGTGGGTAGTGTGTTAAGAGACCTATCCTTTTCCAGAAGGAAACTACATTAACGCACAGCTTAAAGTCTATAAAACAATGGCAATAAGACCTCATCGTAACCATCACCCAGTGATAGCCTGCTTTGTCCTAGGAACCTCCATCACTACTTAATGGGTAGTGTGTCAAGAGGTGAGACCTTCTATCATGAATGTGGACTTGGTTTCGGTTAAATCTCTTGTTATGGTATCACATTCTCAATTTTTGCAGTATGGGAATCTAGAGAGCAGTGGCAGCTCGTCAGTTCAGAAACAAGCAATGGTGCAAAAATTGTATAGACCTAAGTTGTGGGAAAATTTGTGCTGATTATTTTGGTATATAATGATGATATACTAAAAATTGATAGTTTTTGAGTTATAAGCAAAAAACTGGAGAATTTTTTTTTTATGTTTCTTGGCTATAACTAAAATTCCAACAAAAATTATTGGTGGCAAACCTCAGAATCGTAATCAGCATCCGAAAAAAACATAAAGAAGCAAAAGATTACAACTCCTCCAGATTTGGATTTAAAAAAACGACTTCATGACTGAACTACTGAGAAAAAGCGAAAAAGAGCCAAATGAGGAAGTCACGCCAAATGAGAGCTGAAAAAAATGCAACTCAAATGAATGCAATTTCAAGCGGAGAAAGGGTTGCTTTCCTCCCGCTTCGCGATGCCCCTTGCGTTAATATCGGATCCGTAGGAGGGGCAAAACTTGATGCAGCTCTGGTCTGTCTCTCTCTTAATTCTTGATTGATTTTGCGTCTTCTTTTTACTTTTTTTATTACTTTTTTGCCATTTTCGTTGATCAATAAATTCTCAAAGTGGAAGAGTAAGCCAATTAGAAAAATGCAATTTTTTAAAATAATTTCAGGGGGACTGCAGCTCTTATGGACGATCCACCACTACTAGAGAGAGAAAGCTGCTTCGCTTCTTCGCGATTTCTTTTCCACCAAACAGTGTTAATTTCAAAGGGCGTTTCTGCTGAAGGTCACAATTCAGAATTGTCAATAAGTGCAATTCCCCCCCTCCCAATATACACAAAAAATTGCTACAGCTATTGAAGTGAATATTTCGTCTGTCCTTTCGGTATCCCCAAATCCATGCGCGTGATCACATTTTTACCAATTATGACCACTTCCCATAGTTAACCCTTTCAGTCTCAAGCATAGACTTATTCATTCTGAAATTTGGGAAATGCACTCATTTTGGGTCTAAGATGAGAGTTCAAAAAGAAAAAAAAAAGTTAAGAAAGGAAAACAACCCCCCCCCCCTCCAAAAAAAAAACTGAACGTAAAAAAATTGTTCAATAATTTAAAAAAAAACAGCTCAAATAAAATATTTGAAGATATTTAAAAATAATAAGAATGAAATTGTACCTGTAATTTCACTTAAATTATGTTAAAATTAATTCTTATTTTGACTTTTTTCGCTGAATCAAGTGAAGTTAAAAAAAAGGCAAATTTTGAATCGATAAAATCGATAGTGCAGCCGTTTATTGATAAGAATAAAACATATATTTGGAAAGAGGAAAATGCGTAGAATTTAATGATGTCCATTTGGTATCAATGGCAGGTTTAGATGACAAACAAAAAAATAATGAAAATGATGATTCCAAATGGCATCACTGGGACTGAAAGGATTAAGAAGTGATCTATTCGATTATCACATATTCGAGTCTTCGCATTGGGATACGCTAAATCTCGCTGAAAATCCCATAGTTCGCATTGGGATAAGCTAAATCTCGATGAAACGCCATCACGCTCTAGTGGTGTAGAAGTTTGGAGAGTAGCCTCCGCCCAGACATCAAACTCGTCTAATTACAATTCAAATTTATGAGTTTCGTCCAGGGCAACTTTGAAACGGAGCTCATCATTTTGAACCGTGGCCAGAAAACGGGGAGAACACTTAAACTAACACTATTCTCTCCATACTTTCACATCACACCAGCGGGGATGAATGACATTTTACCCTGATAGGTTAAACGCGTCCGCCCATCCATGTGGATCTTTGTTAATATCGAGCCTCGAACCCGTGGCCCTCCGGTCTTTAAACCCAGACTCAGTCTTAAGGTTACTGCCCTAGGAGTCCATATCCTCGCAGTGCGATAGCAGTCCGGTATTATCCAAATCAGAGCCTATAAAACGCATCATTTTCGATAATTCGGTACATTTAGTAAGGTTATTGAGGTTATACCAAGAAATGTCAGCAGTATTTTGTAAAGATGATTCAGTGAAAGCAGATGTTCAGTCAGTGAGGAAATCGCTAAGATATTCCTATCACGCCTAGGTTCTTCAAGGAAAGGAAAAAGTCCATTTCCTTTTATATGTGTAAACGTGTACTTACATTTTGCCAGAGCGCCTCTACGGTGCAGGCAGGTTGCCCTTGAAGAAATGTGACCAACTATCGCATATTTCACGTGCCCATCTCATGGGGAAAGCTGTGTTCACTGATTCACGTTTTGTCGAGCTTACTCGAACGTTTGTCTCAGTGACTAAAGCATCGTAATTTAACATGCCAGGTGGTTTTGGCTAGCTCACGATCATGTCTTCCGTAACTCCAAAGTTTATTTAGCGCGAAAACAAAATCGTTTGGAAATCATTTTTTTTAAAAAAAGAAATGTTATCATGAAACAGAGAAAATTAGAAGAATATATTTTGCCTCTAGGTGGTGAAAACAACATTAAGAAGGCTCAAAAAATTGCTAATAACTTTTAATGTTTTATACGTATAGACCACAGTTTGTTTAAATTTATCCTCGCGCGTCTGCAATATCAACAGAAATTTTTCGTCGCGACCTCAAAATTGGAAATAAATTTCAAAACGAATCTGTATTTAATGTTAAAGAAATTGGATTTAAAATGGTAACAGTTTGTTTAGAAACATGATGAATTCTCTATAAATTTGACTTTATCATTAATTTGCACTAAAGAACTCTAAAAACTTATTAGTTAAAACTCTAAAGGCGACTTTATTTGCTGAAACTGTACACATTTTTGCTACTGTGCAAAACTGCTGCGCAAGCTATCAGGAGAAATTTCTTCTCACTTAAATTAATCGAATGTAAAAATTGGATTACTTATCTCCAATCAGATGATGAAACGACTCGCTGTCTGAGATTTAATACAATACACTCTCTAATCCGGCACTCGTTACTCCGACACTCCCACTAGTCCGACGAACCTGTTGGAATATGTTACTTGGTGACGAGTCATTCTTTCCTGTTCTTCTGTTATTAAAGTTCTGATGCAGTTTATATTTTTCTATTCACCCTCTATAGTCAGGACACTCTCTATAATCCGACTGGTGTCCGGTCCCATAAGTGTCGGATTAGATAGAGTCCACTGTACTTTTATTCTCCTGTTGATTTGGAGATACAATGCTTCACACAGAATACATCATGCACTCACATTCAGCAGATATGTGTTACATCAAACTATAACATCAAACACTCATAATTACATTCGTCTTTAATAATGTACCTCTCTCTTCAACTGAGTGCACATGAGCGCCCACTCTTATCTCACCATACTCTCTTCTCTCACGCCTGTCTAATGAAACCAGGCCGCTGGAGATCTTTACTTAAAACTCCAACTGTGGCCCGAGAAACCAGGGATACCTTACGTTGGACCGCTATGGAGGGAACTGGCTTTCTCACTTAAAGAAGAAAACCATCTGCACGAGAAAGGTCAAAGGTAGGTCCTCTCCCTCCTTCGGCCAGGGCCCTCAACAGACCGACCTTTCTTGCTTTACTGGGCATTTTCACAACAGCTACTTTACACGTTTTGAAATTGAGTGTCTGATAATTATACGTGTTTTGTAATTGGTTGTACTTGTATTATTCTAAAAGTGAGTTTCAGTTTCTCTTTTGTGAGAGAGGCTCGGTCTCCCTAACCGAGTATCGTATTTCAATTTTATGGCCTAGTGGGCCGAATGAAAATCCAAACCGGATGGAATTCCAACTTTTTTCTCGGTCTACTACATTTTCCATCGGTTTATTACAATGACGAAGGGGTTTGGTGTTAAAAAAACCCGTGTTAAAAAAAAAAAAGAGGAGTGGCCTATTGGTGAATGTCCCTCTTTAGAGACTCGCAACCATCTTCAACTCCAGATGTCAAAAAAGAAATAATGGAAAAATAATCCTGTTTATTTTTTTCTCGTGAGTGTGCATTGTGTTCAATCAATATAACTAGTTAATTTGAAATATTTCAATTTTATAAAAGTTAAGGCAATAATTCAATTTTATACAAATGGTGACAATTATCCAATTTTATACAAATTAATTAATTTCGACATGGAACAATATAATTTAGATACAAAGTTATGATATCAAAACCAATTTTCTTGCTGCAAAATTATTCATCGAAGATAGTAGGCTCATATGCCAACGTTCACTTTGCTAATCATGTTATTGTGGATGATGTTTTTTTTTTTTCAAAATTGTTAGGAACTATTAAAAAGATGATTTTAAAAAAACACGCTTTTATTATTGTATTAAAAAGTAGAAAATAATTTTTGAATCAAAAATCTAAGATCAAAGCAGAATCGTACAAAAGAGAGGCGATGATAGGAATATTCTAAGTGAATTTGAATTTTAATCACGTTTATAATTTATTTTAGTTTTTAATAAATGCTTAAGAATATTCTTTCTTATACTATTTATTGTGGCTATCGATACTGCTTTCAGCACGTAATGCTTTTTACAAGTTTTGCTTAGCTTCAGATTTTTGCACAGATTTTTTTAATATCGATAAGCATTTTGTACTTCTTCGTATACCAATGCAAGTATATTTTTTCATTGCATTTCTGAAAATCATTTTTGCTTTTTATTTTCATTATGATTTTTGCTCTGATTTTTTATAATTATTACTTTCTACTTTTTAATCCTTAATATATTTCGTAATTCATTATTATAATAATATAATGTAATGCGATTAATTATTTTTTTCTTAAAGGTAATTAATTTTTACCTGAAATTCGTTGAGTCTTCCATGCGGAATCAGAATTTAATTAAAATCATTCTATAAACTGACAATTAAGTTCTGAAAATTCTAAAATATTGAACTGTCATAAGAAACACACGACTGTGCAAAATTTCAGAACTCTAGAATATTAGGAAGTGAGTGAAAAAGCAACTACAACCTTCATCTTTACTCACACGAAAAAAGTTGAGTGAAATATAATCGTCTGATGAAAAAGAATAGATCTGTAATGAAAAAAGTAAATGGTTGTGCTCACAGAAACAATTTATTACATGCTCATTTAAAAGAATAATTCTTTATCTTCCGGGCTATGTAGAAATAATTAAAGAGAAGTTCTATATTTTTCAAACTATATAGCAGAGTGTCATATATCTAGGGGTACCATACGTCCGGATTTCGCTCACATTCCTTTGTTCGGATTTAAGCGAGTGAATGCGGGGAGAGAAAAGTTTGGTTGCAATTGAGAAAATTCGACGTACTCGAAAAAACTGAAGTCATTCTGCCAATGAAAGAATCATTGTTTACAATGCTTACATCCATTGTTGATGAGAAAGTGGTTGAGTCCACTTACCCAGGAGTTGAGTTCAAACTTAAAATTAAAAGCAATTTTGTTTTAATTCTATATTTCATTATTATAATTTTGAATTGCCAAACATTAATAAAAATAGTATATTCTTTGCATTCTGACGTCTTAATTTTTTTTTATTCACTTCCACAAACTCTGTGCTATTGTTATGAAAGAGGCTCTTAGGCAGCATTTAGAATTTTATACCATACTGTGAGCCCTTCTACACTTTGGTGTGTTCAGATTTCAACTCAAAAAATTATGGTAACCCTACATATACCGAGCATTGTTAGATAGTTTTTTTTGAACAGAAAATGGGCTACACAACTTCTAACTTTTAAAAAAATAAAAACCCACAACACAAGGCCATGTTTCACAGAATATTTAATTCTGATGTTACTAGCTTTTAATATTTAAGCGAACTTATTTATGAAAGTTAGTTAGAATAACAAAACATTATTAAGCAAGCAATCTCTATCTAAAAGGTCTTATGTAATTTTTTCAGTTAACTGAAATAATTAAATGTCTTTTTAATAAAAATATTTATTATAATTAATTATTAGCTTTATTTCAAATCTTATGCAGCGTTTAGGGACGCAAAATATTTTTTGAGTTGAAAAAGTGTTACAAATCTAAAAGTTTTGGCTGCTCTGATTTCAAACAATTAGTATTTCTGCATTCCAAAGTCCGTAAATTAAGTTTTTCGATATATATTTAGATTAAATTATTAATATATATGTCAAACATGTATATTTATTATTAACTTATATTATTAAATTATTATTAACTAAGTGAAATCGTATATTTAGAATTTTTACTTGAATTGAAAAGTGGCTTATTGTATTGAAACTTTTTAAAGCATCAACCATCTTTGAAAGGGGAAACTTGCAACAGCTTCTTTAATCTGATAAATTTTTTTTCAAAAATTACATATTTTATTCTAATAAAAACATTAAAAAAATTGACTGAATTCATTTCCGAATACATTTTAATCAATTTTTATAATTAATTTAATTTGTGATACTTCCTTCTTGCTAATTTGTTTGTTATACAAATGCATATTTTAAGAAAAGTATAATTTAAATCCATAGTTTTCAACGATTATTCTACCGATTCTGGATT
The DNA here is from genome assembly GCA_013235015.1 of Araneus ventricosus. Classification (NCBI taxonomy): domain Eukaryota; kingdom Metazoa; phylum Arthropoda; class Arachnida; order Araneae; family Araneidae; genus Araneus; species Araneus ventricosus. The sequence continues at coordinate 108,200 of BGPR01001949.1, read as the reverse complement.
AATTTCTTTGTTATATGAAAAGAAAAAAAAATACGTTTGTGTTTTAGCTTACTGATCGTGTAAGAAAAACAGTTTTACAGAACTGTTAGTTTAACAGACCGCAGTCATAACAGTATTCATTACTTTGACTTTTGCTTTCATGTGTAGTGATTGGTAACAGAGAAAATATTTGTTCATAACAAGTTTTCTTAACTCAGAGGATTTTTGAAAACGACGCAATGCAAATAAAAAAACCAGCGGGAGTGGCCTCCCCGAAACTTTCTCGCATACGAAAAGTAATGTGGGGTGGGTAAACATCCAGTGGGTAGGTAAATATTATTGGGGTATTTACCCAAGGCCTGGTTATTTTGAGAAAAAAATTATGAATGGTGATTTACAATGAAACATATCAAATTCATGAATTCCTGAAACTTAATATTTTGCAAAAAAGAATTGCGTATGTTCTCAATTTTTATGCGCGCTGAGGAACTAGAACTTTATTTAACGTTCTTGACTACGAAATCTTACTGCTGATATCACGCTAGATTCACCATACCTTCCATCTCGAGAATGTCAGAACGAACTTTGAATTCAGGGGTTGCCATAATTTCCGAAGTGCGGCTCGCTACAATTTCCTGCGTAGACTGCCAAGGTCAAACGCCAACCATACTAACTTTAGTAAAATAAGCGAAACTCTCGCCAACACACAGTGGGAATGTGCATTTTGAACTGAATATGCAATTTGAACACCTGTTTTTTAACCGATTGAGATGAAAATTGGGCACAGATCTATAATTAATGTTAGTATCCGTGATAACAAGTTTTATTTATCTAAGCCAAAGGGCTTATTAGATACAAGTATGCGATTATACAAACCGACAGACAGTCAATCCTTTGGTGGATTTGGCCCAAAATTTTATACGGACCTACATTCATGACGATAAAACTGTGTACCAAATTTTATCCATCTAGCTATTCAAATTTTTGAGTTATAGTATTCACACGAACGCGGGCAGACAGACTTCCCGTAGACGGATTTTGTCCAACTTTGATAGCAACCTACAAATTATGTGTCAAGACCACATACCAAATTTCATCCACGTAGCTCTAATAGTTTTCGAGTTATCGTGTTCACAGACAGACATAATTCCAAAATTGTGTTTTTCGGACTCAGGGAGGTCTAAAACGTGGAGATTCGTCAAAATCTCGAGTTCGAATTTTTTGACGATTACAATACTTTCTCTTTGTATACTTCGTATACGAGAAAGTAATAACAGAAGTATACACAGTATCCCTAGAAGAGTCTCTCTCAGTAGAAGAGTCCAATGGTATCCCTAGGAAATCTTTCTTGATGTTTTTTCTTTTATTTATCTTGATCTTTTTTTTATTTTGATTACTGAACTTTGTACTCAATGAAAGAATAAAGTAGAAGAGAGCAGTTGGCAGATCTGATTTTTAAGGATCTGAACTGAAGAGCTGACTGTTGGCAAGCATAAACCTAAAAATATTGTAAATTTTATTTCTTGACTGTTGATTACCAGCAACTTGGTGTAACCAAACATGAATAAGATGGGAAGCAGGTTTCCTTAGATGCTAAGATTCTGTTAAAGGACATTCGGTTGCATCATGTAACTTACTTCCTATGCCTCCACAGCTACAATACTCTGAAATTAAATCTGTGGAGATAAGTAGGAAACGGTCCGTGTCCAGTGAAGAAGATTATTTCCTCTCTTCTGCATGGTTCCATACGCATTTTGACTCTTGGAATTAGATTATAAATATCTCTTCCAGTGACACCTTCAGTCCATTCATTTTGCCATTTGTCAAGCATAAGAGATTATAAAAATTCTTTGATGAAATATCTTGGGAGTTGAATATTTGTGTATGGAATGTTTCGTATATAAGTAAGCCTAAATGTTGAAGGGGAGAGTGGGGTAAAACCGGGTACTCTTGATTCTGGCAATATTAGTTCTTCTTTCTAACTGTCAGATACTGAATTACATTCTACTAGTCAAGAAAAAGGAGCAGTCATAGTGGCGTGTTGCAGCTATTGAATTCACTGCTTTTGTGAAGGTTTATTTGTTTTAAGACGAAAACCTCTCTAATGTTAACTTGATTTTAAACTATCCTTACTTAAAAATCATTACACTTTTAAAAACCATTTTTAGTCAAGCTTATTAGTACGTTTAGTAAGGATTTATAACCTATCAAACAATAAGGATTTACTCCAATAATCGCGCTGTTCTATTTCGTTTTCTATAACCTCTGAACTAGGGGTAAAACCGGGGACTCCAAGTGGCGTAAGACCGGGACAGTCAGTATTGATGATTCTTCCGCTGAAGACGATAAAAACCCATCAGACGTTGATTGTTTATATTTTGATGATAAATTTTCTAATTTAAATAAAGAAGAATGGTTAATCTAATGTAAAAACTGTCTTAGCTGCGCCCACAAAAGCTGCAGTGGCGCGGAGGAAGAAGACAACTGCTTTACATGTGAATTTTGTAACTAATATTCTTAAATTATCATATAAAATAAAAACGATCGCAACTTTTTCACTGAAAATCGTGTTTACCTAATTTCCCATAACGTTAACATGTGTAGCCGGTTTTACCACACTAGTGGGGTAAAACCGGGTAGTTTGACTTTTTTTTTATATAAAAATCATTGATGGGTATATATGTTATGGGTATATATATAATGGTAAGGATTTCTGGAGTTGTAATTCTTGGTATTCTAGTGGGTTTTCCCCCGTTTAACAGAAACATATTGGCTTTTTTTCATATAAAAATCTTTGAAAAAACAGTAATGAAACTATGACTTTTCTGGAAAGATATATTGTACTCCGATAAACAATGAATATTTTAATAAAATTTTACAAGTTCTCTGTCGAATATTTTAGCTCCAGCAGGCCTTCGAACCTTAGCTACCCGGTTTTATCCCCACTTTCCCCTACTGTATTCAAAAACATCAGATGAAGTAGTATGACGCTTTCCCTCCAAATAAATTTATTCTTGACTTGCACAACAAACATTCAATTGTCATAGCATGAAATATTTACAATCTATATACAACAATATTACACTTGTTAATAACATTGAATATTAAAAACATTTTTTTCATCGTTGCCAGGAAACGTTCACAAAACAAACAAACAACAAAAAAAAACTGTCACATTCCTATTTTTTTCTAGTACACTTTTTTAAATATGCTCGTGCCTAAAATGTTTTTGTTCTTATTAATTTCTTGCAAAAAAATATTTTAAAAAATATTCGCAGAATAAATAATTTTATGAAATGTCATTTATATTATTTTTAAATGTCACAAGATTGGAAAATTGGATCAAGATTGGAAAGACAAAAAAAGAAGCTTATTTATCTTTCTAGTTTAAGGATGCTTTGAAAGATTGGAAAATGGGCAAAAAATAGAATATGGCTCTGAAAGATAAACTTTTGTAAGCCAGAGAAAGGTCAATTGATAAAATAAAATGTCTCAACATAACCATTGGTTTTTCTATGTTTTCGTACATAAGTAATCCTAAATGCATAAGAAATATATTGAATTGAACCTGATTTCCTTAGAGGATAATTTTTTCAAGCCTAAAATGAACAGAATAATGAATTAAGATCCGTACAGGGGGTAATTTAACTTCTTGGTTCTTTCTTTTCTTGATTTACTCTTCGGCTGAAACGAAATTCCAAAATATACCCTACAAAATCAAATATAAAATTAGACCGTACTTCTAACCGCATAAATTTATTTTTATATATACTTCAGTAAGATTTAAAACATAACTCGAGTTATATTTTGACGCCAACACAATGCTATATATTTCAGAAAACCTTAATTATTCTAAGCATTTCAATAAACATAAACGTAAAATTTTCTCTCATTTCTTGCATCGTTTCATTGTTTTAGTGCTCCGAGGGGGCCTGTAATTTCATCTGTATGGGCAACGAAAAGAGACAGAAAAAAGGCTATAACTTCATTCTTTTACAGCTGCTATTATTTTGAATCATTTCTTTGCTTTGCCGAACTTTTTATGCTTTTGTTTTCGTCTGGATCTTTTAGATTAGGCTTCTATTTCTGTCTTCATTTTTTATTTTATTTTCATATCTTTATTACAGATCAAGTAAACTTCCAGGTAAAAAGTGATTCAGATGATACGTTAAGAATATTATCGAAAAATGTAATGCTTACTAATGAAATAGTTTGAGTTTTTTTTTATTATAAACAGTTTATCCTCGTCTAAAGTGAAATTGTTATATTTAACCCTCGAATGCCCAGTGTTGCCTTTAAGCAACATACGCAATTTTGTTTTCTAAAATCTTGAGAATAAGACTGAAGCTCTAATGCCTTGTTACCAATACAATATATAGCTAATACAATATATGGCTAATACAATATATAGCCAATAGAATACATATTGGGAATTTTATTAAATCAATTTACAACATATGTGATAGTGTTAATAAAAAAAATAAATTGATGTTTTTCACTTGAAGCTACATCTTTTTAGCTTTGTTTGTGCGCTTGAGAATAACATATTTTATTCTACAATGTTGAAGGAAATTATTTAACCATATTATTAGCAATTAAAATTCATCCGTGTTTAATATAGTAGACTCTCTCCAATCCGACATTCGTTACTCCGACACTCCCACCAGTCCGACACACCTGTTGGAACCATCTGGTTGGAACATGTTACTTGGTGACAAGCCATTCTTTCCTGTTCTTCTCTTATTATTCTGATGCAATATAATGCAGTTTATATTTTTCTATTGACTCTCTATAGTCCGGACACTCTCTATAATCCGACAGGTGTCCGGTCCCATACGTGTCAAATTAGAGAGAGTCTACTGTATTATAGAATCTTATCAAGGAATTTTTTCTGAAATAAAGCCCAGTGTTGTCAGTTGGTAACAAACTGTTTTTTAGCCATAAACCATACTTAAAACAAAATAGGATTTTTTAAAGTATTTTTTCCTTGTTTTATTCAGGAAATGAAAGTCAAAAAGCATCTTTTAATCAATTTTTAAGAACTCTGGCTTTTAAGGGTTAATGTATTATTTCTGATGCAGTGAAATATCTCTACGACGCCCCCCCCCCCCTGTTCCAAGGAAAACTGGCCGCTCACAGGGGTGGCAGCTCTGAAGGGCTTTCATGTTTGGAATAAAATATGTACTCAAACAAACCCTAATTCGTCATTTCTGATAAAGCGAATTTTTAAGAATCATATACAAAAAAAAGTATTTTATTCGAAAATTTTTGAATTTCTTTGGAAAAAGATGCAATTTGTGTTGTATCTTTTTCCTGTGGAATCTGATCTTTCAGCTTTTTCGGAGGTAAATTTTTCCATTTTTTAATTGGAAAAATAAATCTGATTCATCGTTAGTTATTGAGAAATGGGCAATAATATCCTCTATTTTTCCTGAAGTCTGTTGAGCTGTAAGTTTCATTTCCTGATGGTCACAATCCATATCAGAAACTTCTTTGTCAAAGTCCGAATCAACGCCTGAAAAGCCCAAAAATGTGTTTATTATTGTTTCATTAGAATTCACTTCCAAAGACGTTCATTATGAAAAACACGTCAATGAAGGTTTCGGAGATAAACATTTTCTTTTGAATCTGTCCCATATTATTAACGAACCTCGAAGATGTATACGAATTTTTAAAAAATAAGATACGTATACACTTCCTCGGTGGTCTAAACGGCTGTTAGTCTCTAACAACATTAACTTTACGACCTCCACAAGTCAAGTGTCCGCTTGGGCTTGACGCTCTATATACAACGAAAAGAAAAACCCACCTAATGATGATGAATACTACTACAAAGTATAGTTATTTCTGACTTTCAATAAATTTAGAAGTGTTTGTTAAAACTGAAACTTATCTGCTCTGTAAATCACATACTTCTTAGATGCAGTCTGTTCGGCCCTTGCTAAATTTCACCACTTTCACATTTGTAATTTAAGCAAGAGTTTGTGAAACTGTACTCTGAAATCTTTAAGTGTATAGTAAGGTGAATTTGATTAGAAAGAAAGCACAAAAGCAATATTATAATGCTGCAAAGTTTTGAGGTTTCTAAAGAATTCCTTCAAGGCGTGTGAATGAAAATTCGTCAATTAAAAAATATATTTGTTAAAAGTATTCGTGAAATCAAAATCGAATAAATTCTAATGTCGTGTAAATCGAAGGTTAAATATATAACATTATAGTACGAATTCTCATTGTAATAGATTTTTTTTATGTATAGCGTTTTGTGGAGTTCTTGTAAACAATGCTGAGAATCGTCTGCTAATTTAGGCATTGCCACCAGCAACACCGCAATAAAGACCACAATTTTATTGAAACGAAAAAAAAACCATGCATTATTCTCGAACTGGGTCAAGAACTTCTAAAAATCGAAATCTATCGCATAAGTGCCCATAAAGTGTGCAAAGTACTCGAGAATCCGAGATACAAAATTTCCCAAACCTGGTCTCACGCGCCATAAATTTTCGAATAGCTCCGACACAAAGAAGCGAGAGACCGAAGTAAATTTAGAATTCCTAATATTCTAATTAGAATCCTCTACTTCGGAGTTCTATTCATTCGTAGGTTTTTATGGTCATCTGGAAGATGAGTCGTGTCCTTGCCTTTCTTGGGCAACAAACATACTGGCATTGTTCTATCTCGTACAAGAGAACATGTAGCGTGCGATAAAAACAACAGCACAGTTTTTTTCTCTCGTCGGTGGTGAAACAGATTACAAAACGTTACCTGGTCGACCTTGTTGATCGCCTAGCATCAGTTTGCACAGCTTGGATGGAACATGCCTGGCGTCAAAACAAGAACTTCAAATGAAGATTTAGCACACACACATACACAGAAAAAGGATATTTGATGGTTTAAATAGAATTTAATCTAAGGTTTTGCACTTGTATATAAATTATTTAGGATCGGGTGATTATTTTTCAATCCATTTATGCAGAAAAGACACCAAAAAAAGTATTTTACACAACATTGAGTTCAACCCTTCGCTGCACTTAATCATTTTCATTCTTAAATGCTCGCAATGTTTCTCACGGATTTAAATCTATTCTATTATGTGTTCATCACGTTTTGATAATTTTTCCTTTAAAACTTTAATGAGCCCTAATGAGAATGTAAAGGAGCATTCTGTAAGGAAAATTCATATTATAATGCTTAATAGTTACAGCAGGTTTTTATGTAGAATGATGAAAAAGAAAAAGTAAATGTCGTGTGTATGTGAACTTGATTTGGTAAAGAAACAAAATGACGACTTTTTTTAAACTTTCTCGTATACTTCGTATTCTCGTAAAGTATTGTAATCGTCAAAAAATTTGACTTTGGGAGTTTGATAAATTACTGCTTTAGTTCTAAAAAACGCATTTTTGCAAGAAGGCCTGTCTGTCTGTGAAATCGGTAACTCAAAAATAAAACGAGTTTGACGAATTTGATATGAGGTGTTTACGTAAATATTGTATAGAGTTGTATTGAATTTTGGTCGAAATTCATCAACGGAAAGTTTGACCGCATGCACGTTAACTCAAAAACGTTATGAGCAAAATGAATAAAATTTTCCATAAGCTTTTATCACCCGAATTGTAATCTTCATCAAATTTTGGACCGAATCCATTGATGGGTCTGTCTATTCGTGTTCAGACAGGGACATATTTCCCATAGGAAGTATATCTAGGCCTTGGCCTAGGATGCAGCCATGAGGGGAGGGGGCGCATATGCAGAAGAATTAACAACCAAATATTTACAAACTTTTCAGTATTATTTTGAAAAGACAATATAAAATGTTTTTGAAATATGCATTCGTTACATAAAATATATTGAGCGATACTTTTTCTTTGTCCTCTGTTCACCTTACCGTCTCTTGCCCTTGCACTTCTTTGCATTGAAATCGATTTAATAAGATCTGTCCATTTAATGACCCTTCAACCCTATTCACGGATTAAAGCACGAACGAAGAAGTTCTAGTAGATATTTCAGACGATTCTCCCAAGAACTTCGATGAAGTATTTTTGTAGGTGTTAATGTTGTTTTATTTCAAAAGTAGTGTAATTTTGAATAAAAAATTAATGTAGTTTCAAGATTATGAAGATTGTATTAAGTGATTATATGTTTCAGAAATAAACTATAATATATAAGAATTTTCACTTTAATATACATTAACTTTTTTAAAGGGGGGGGGGCGCAGAATATGCTTTGGCCTAGGGCGTAGAAATGTGTAAACCCGGCCTTGTGGACAGGTGAACTTAATAACTCAAAAAAGCAGCAAGTTAGAGAGATGAAATTTAATATGTGGTCTTGCAATCAAATTGCTTATTTATATTAAGTTTTGGCCTTAATCTGTCAGAGAGAATAGATCCAAAATGCGTACTCGATTCTCTTCACTATACGACGAATCTAGTACAAAATGTGGGCGACCACAAACGAAGTATGCGAGAAAGTTCGAGGGGAGAACTCCCGCTCTGGATTTCTTCCTTTTTGAATTTTTCTAATAGGTATAAAAACCAGAAAGTAAGGTGAATCAAAATTTAAAAAATTACTATGCACCTTTTGAAAGAAGAATAGAGTACAACCCCGGTTAACTGAACTAAAGGGGGGAGAGCCGCTTCGGATAACGATTTTTTCGGTTAAGCCATGAACATCTATCACTAATTTGTATCTAATTACAGTATGCAATTCTGAACTGTTTTCAGTGTAAAACGAAATCAAAACTCTCTTTGTTGGCGACACTTATGTTCTATATCAAAGTTAACCTCCGTTGGGTGCAATGCGCTTGACAGGCACAAGTAAGCAATATCGTAACTAACATTATTAATGCCCATTCATTTTAAATTTAGCATTCTAAAATTAATCACTGATCTTCTTGGATTGGCTTAAAACAAATAAGTGGGAATATCGTTGCAAAAAAAGTCTCGCCTTGGCGATTATTCCCGTGCACTACAGTACGCGTCTTTTGGATTTGACTCACACGCCAAAACGCCACAAAACTTTGTATGGGAGATCCTCTTTATTTCGGTAACTAATGTCTTATTTTAGAGATAAAGGGTAACAACAGAAGTTACAAAAAAAATTGAAAATAGGAATTGTAGTTCAGCGACTACATAGTCGCAAAGTTGTGCAAAAATACGCATGAATTGGTGACGCGATCCTCTATATTTCGGTAACTACATATGTTAAAAACATAACTAATGTCCTATTTTAAAGCTAAAGGGTAACAACAGAAGTTACAAAAAAACTTACTTAAACTTAAAAACCTACGAGAAACAAAAGAGTAACGCGAGTAAAATAGTCCTACGCCTTTAACATCAGCGGCTGTTTGAAAATACAGCCTCACGTCACTTTTTTTAATGTAGGACACAGACAATATAAAAATATGGCAGCAAAAAGAAACTTTTGTCATTTACTGAGTGTCGGAATCAATCAAACTTATAATTATAGTCAGCGACAGTTCCAAAAAATAAAACTTATAATCACAGTGAGTGACACTTCAAAAAGTCAAACTTATAGTCAGTTGCAGTACCGGATATATGTTAAGACCGTTTAAATCATTCTGAATGTGATTCTATTTTATTTAAAAGGGGTAAGTATATTTGTGGAAAATTTATTTGTAAGCACTAGTAAAAAATATTCTTGGCAATGAATGTATAATTTAGAAGAAAGTTGTTTATATTCATGGAGTTCTTTCTATAGCGCCCATTGCGTTCGCCTGGAGCTCGCTGTTGCTTTTAGCAACCTTTTGCTTTTCCTCTTTCGTCAGTTTATCACTTCTTTGGCGCGCCAAAAGACAGCTGTGAGATAAAATTTCACAAATTTTATTCACAGCATCGCTTTGTTTTATGTTTGCCTGTGAAATATTTAATATTAGAATACAAAAATATTCATGGAAATGATCGTTGTCCGGTTTGTCTGTAGTTCGTACTGTATGTTAACAGAACACCGTCTATATTTTAAGTCCAGGATGTTTTAATTAGAATCATCTGCAAAATCTGTTTTTTTATTATTATTATTTTACGAATTTTTCAAATACAGTTACAGTTGCTAAGCGAAACCTTAAAGAAACTCACTGCTAAAAAAATTCCTTTATTAAAGCAACGAATTTCTGTTAAAGTCAGAATGTCTCAATTTAAAGTCACAGGTTTGTAAAAACAACATAACTTAAACGGAATCCAAACCTCTGGTGAAATTTAAAATTCGCGTTCTCAATTTTTCTTACTTTTTAACCGCAGTTAAGTTTAGCGACGAAACTTAAAAATATGATCAATAGTATGAAATATTACCTGGGCCAGTAGGGAATGGAATTTTTCTACTGAAGGAAATTGAAAAATAAATCAGTTTGGCTTACATGTTTTCTGTGAAAGACACGATAAAATTGTTTTCTATGAAAATATATTCTATACATTCCTATCTGTTTATAGCATCCTGGAGTTTGCTATTTAATTGATTTCACGTGAATTTTAAATTGTTCAAAACAAATTATCTATGCAAAAAGACAGTTATTAATTGATGGAAATTCTAACGTTTTCAGGTACCTTCCAAAGTAATGTATAAGCAAAAATTGACAACGTTTTATTAAATGGATACAGTTATACAATTAATATCCAACGGCCGTTTTGTGGAATTTTCGCTATTGAAAATTGTACCTAAAGTGCTATTTCCTTAAAAAAAACTGTCCATATTGTAGTACGCTAGACTTCTTGACTTTTTATATAATGCAACAATTAATTTTGGAAAAATGTAACAGCATAATGTTTTGTGTAATATGTTGAGCAAATACTTGCATTTCAAAATGTACAATTTAGAGTTGGTTCCTATGTGCCTAACTACCTCCAGATAAGTTGAGTTGTAATGCTATTATTACTTTGAAAAAAACACCCCGAGAACCTAGCAAAAGACAAAAAGAAATTAATGAAGGAATTAAAATAAACCTAAGAATACGAGTGATAAATACATCATCTGGCGATAAAGCATAATTTTTAGATTTATCATTTGATTATTAGAGAAAAAGCGGAATGATGTTACAGTTAACTAGCTGATATACCCAGCAATGCTTGGGATGAAAATACTTTTATGTCACGATTTTTAAAAAACCACTGAATGCTAATTTTCACCATAAGCTATTAATATTGTTTAGCCTTCTAGATTCGTCAGCATAAGAGCTTGAACTGGAAAGATAGTTTTTAATTAATAAAAAAATTAACTATTTAATTAATGACCACGAAACCTTCCCTACGTTTCATAGTATTTGTGAGTAAAAGTTGAAGAAAATTTATTCAGTAGTTTGGCTTTCTACAGCGTACAAAAAAAATGGCTTTTCAGTTTTATTTATGAGATATGTTTTTATAATATTTTTCAGCAAAAATTTTTTGAGAAAATAACAGTCTATTTGGCTTTCTACAGTGTACAAAAAAAACTGATGTTTCAGTTTTATTTTTGAGACATGATTTTGTAGTCTTTTCAGCAACAAATTGCAAAAATAACAAATTAAGAAAATAACAGCCTATTTCTGAAAAAAAAACTTCTTAAATAATCTATGCTATTAACTTCGGATTTCACATTAAAATTCTTATGGACGAGTTTCCTGCTTCATTTTTTTACATTTAAGTGCTGGGAGTACGTAATTCCGGTGTAATGCTAAGTCAATGGAATCTTCAAAGCGGAAGTCCAACATTCCAGCAGATAAAGTCAAGGTTTTTAATGTAAGTAAACAAACCAGAAAACTCGTTCATACGTTAATCATGAAGGGGATGTAATCGTTGTTTTACTTTCACCAGTATGGAGTGTAAGTAAATAGAGTAAGTTTTGCAACTCTAAAAAAATACCTTTGAGATTTTGATGAATTTCGAATTTTAGTATTTCCTGAGTCATGATATTTCCCTTGGATGTGCAGCGCGCTCACAATTAAAATAATGAAAATTGTTTACAATATTTTCTTTCAACGGAAACGGCAACGCACTCATAAATACGTCTCACTTTTGTGTAGTTTTATAATACTACGTGCATAAAAACATAATACTATATACATAATACTACGAAGAAAATAGAGAAATACGAAATAAAATTGCATTTGTCAACTGATAGATTTGGACAAAAATGTGATATAGATCTACAATTTTGGCTTAAGGACCACATGGAAAATTTCAACCGTCTAGTTCATTGTATTTGCAAATTATAGTGTTTACATATGCGCAGACGGACAGACATAATTCCAAAAATGTTTTTTTTTGTTCGGATTCCGGGAGGGGTGTCGTAATGATTTATATTAAATAGTCTTTTTATAAAAAAGTTATTATTAGAAATACAAATTTATGAACTTTTAAATTAGTACAAAACTATAAGGTTTTTAATTTTTCTACTAATTATATCTTCTTACTCTCAGTACTCAACTCAAAAAACAATACACCATATACTCAAATTTACTTACCTTTAGATTCATGCCATCTCAGATCTTAAATCATATTTACATGTGCAAGGCAAGTATAATAGCATTTGATCATATAAATACCTAATTTATCTCTAGTCACAAATTAGCATAACTACGATTTAATTTCAATTCTTAATTAATCATTAAAATAATCACCAAATTCAACACCAAAATAATTCATAAAGATCTTAAGATTTTGCGTTGTGTAATTTTTTTTTTCAAAAATTTTAGATGTTATATTTTATAAAGTTAACCCAGGTTACACCAAATAGTTACCTCCATCACTGTCATAGGGGTGGCAAATAAATCAGATACGAAATCACCTTAAACTAATGACATTTATTAACAACACAATTAACCCTACCACTTTACAATACGATACTCATCTCTTATTTTGCCTTGTAATCAATGTTAATACATAAAATAAATTCAAAACACAAACACCAAAACAAATATTAATAAAACACAATAAAAGGAAACTGATTCAATGTATCAGATATTATTCTTGCTTAGGGTCGACCCAGTTTAAACAAAAGGATTCTATTCTTAAAATTCATTTGTGTTTAAAAATCAATCAATTTATGCTGCATCTTTTACATTAAATATATATAACTTTATCTTATTAGCAACTGTTCATTACAAAAGAAATTTCAAATAATAGTGGCCACCAACAAATCTTAATTTATTCTTATTTATCCTAACCTTAAACATTTTATTAATAGATTTTATGCCTATCATTAATCTTCCTTCAAATCAAACTTCCTAGAACATAAAATAACATACAACGAATAAAAATAGCAATCAACTAAAAAAAATAATAACTTCTGAAATGAAATTTACATACACCAATACGTATAGGTTTTCTCATTTAACTTTCTTAATATAAGGCAAAGATTTATAAGAAAGTTTTGCACACATTATTCTCCAATAAATTAATCTTCTATTAAATACATGTCACACATATTTCATTTACTCAATTACTCATTTGATTATTATAGCATCAAATATAATCTGCACTTTTAACGCTTATGTCAACAAGGAATTAAAAAGGTATAGAAAATTATTGCACATCATTTAATCTTGAATTAAACTGTTAGAAAAATCAATCAATTTAATTATTTCTCCAAATCAAAACCACTTGTAAAAATTGAATCTATATGGAATAGAACATGTTGGATATTATTATCTAAACATATGTAAACATATACATATTTAACACATCTTTTGAATCCCAATTAACTTAACTTTATCATATACTACTTGCATTCTTCCTTTTTACAACTTATTTAAAATTGCACAAAGCAGCAACTGTAACATTACCATTAATCGTGGTTTACAATTTATAGGATATTTATTCAATCAATTACTTAATCCCAACACCTCGTGTAACTCTAACATTGTCTACTCAAAATAATTTTGTTTGATTTTCCAAGGTTCCTTGAACTAAAATTTTCTATGCGATACATTACAGTATAAAATAATAAATTACAAAATTTAAAATGCAGAGTAAAACTTATCTGGTGGAGTAGGAGGGGAAACAAGGGAAGCAGGAATCCAATCTTCATAGTTCAGGTAGCTTTATTATTTGTGATTTTGAGAGCCGGTTTCACGATTGTAGAAGGTGGGGGGGGGGGGCG